>CABFVX010000395.1:251756-293161 GCA_902151425.1 Timema shepardi
CCCCCCCCATTTTTTTGCATCGTGACTTATTATTCGTCCGGGCAGTTAATTAGTTATAGTTATAGATTAGAGGAAATTTACCCAAAACTTGAATGGAATAAAGGTGATAAACAATTTTTATTAAATCCCACCAACCCTCAGTACACCTAGCCAGTATTCAAACCTCAAGCTCCCCATGATTATAAACCAGAATAAATTAGCTTGATAACTAGTCCGCGTATCCATTGGAGTGGGTACCGGTATGTTTATGTAACTTAGCGATAAAAAAAACTCACGTTAAATATCTGCCAATAAACCAGATCCAAACTTTCCTAATGCTATTCCTCACGCCTTGATATCTCGGTTAAGCATGTATTAGCAGAGTTAACGGTGGCATTCGACCGTCATGATAGGAATTGTTAAAAGAAGCATAAAAACTGAAGAAGAAAGGGCCGTTAAGTCTGTGTTAGCAGAGATATAATGGGCAATCACACTGGTCGTTGACATTAAAATTGCTAAGTACCAAGATGAATGAGGTCTTTTTATTTTACAAACGATAAGAACTAAAACATCTCCAAACATAAGTAATCAATATATTATTAATTTTTAAATACCTTCATTACAAGGCTTCTTGTAAGAGTACCACGTCATACTACCTTTCCTAGTTATCGGTGGAAGGATTAACTATGAAAAAGTATATCCCCATTTTGCTTAGAAGGAAAGTTAAGAACTTCTAAGAACCCACTTCGGTGGCCACAGATTCTAAGACACTTCTCACGCGGTAAACTAGATGACTTATAACGGGGAGATAATAGGTTCGAATCTCAGTGGGGTACACTGAGAGTAGCTTAAAACAATTGGTTTTACTCACTCTCTCTCTCTCTCCACGCAAATGCCAGTACAACACCTCAAAATATAGCCTTCCTAATCCCTAAAACCGCCTTTCAATTTAATACACAAACGTACAACCTGAATGGGTAGTAAGACACAGTGCTAGGTTAAAAATGTATAAGAAAACAAAACCCTTGTAAGTTACGCCAGCTCAGGATTCAAACCCTGACCTTTTTACCACCTCCTAGTTCATCCAAATAAGAATGGAGTTCACGTGTCTACCTAAGAGGATCCCCAGAAAGGTTATTAGCTACTAAATCTAAAGGGTAGGAGGTGAAAAGTGTATTATAGAGGAAATACAACCCCATTAGTTTGCAAATATAACGAATGGTCCTATCACAGTAAATACCACCCCCTAATGAACCAGGCTGGGGTCCTAACCCCAACCTCCCAAGTCAATGCAAAACAAGTGCTATAAGAGTCGTTGAAGCCTTAGATTTCTAGTCTGCTGCCCTGAATATGAGGGTTATTCTTAGCACATAGAAAAAAACTAAGGAAAATCGTTGTCTTATTGCAATTTCAAACCCATTTTTTTTATCTTTACTTGTGCAGTTACTAATTACAGTAAATGATTTTTTATTAACTCTTCTTTATATTTTATCCATAAGAAAATAAGTCACGGTTGACAATACATTTTATAATGCATAATCATAACTTCTTCATAATGTGAACCTACACAGTTAGTTAAGTGCTTTTAATCTCTGACTTTGAAAAAAGAAGAGAAGGTTCGATTCTAATTGGGTGTCTTTAGAGTAATTATAAATATTTTTAACCGCCTTTAATTACGTTTTATTCATTGCATGGTTAAAATATTACTATTTGTGTTATCAAATCATTTTTATTCATAATCTCGCATAATAAAACTTAATACAGTATGCTGGGTAACCATTCCCAAGAATTGGGATTAGAATCAATTTGTAAACCAGATTTATTACTAAAACCGACATTATTTAATATCTTAGGTTAACATTTTGTTTCACATGCTTAACTCATCAAGTTCTAAATGCATAAATGTATTAATAAAAAATATGATTAAATTACAGTTTCACAAAAAAAAACATATTAAATTCATAAACTAAAAGTTGTAGTTACGTGAGTTATCCTAATTCAATTGTTATTAGTAAACCTAAAAAATAATTTTAAAATGTTGTGCAAAATAGATACAACTAAAAAAATTGGTCGTACCAAGAAGTATCATATATTTTAACATCATTAGGTTCAACAACAAGAACATTAGCCCACTTTGGTGGCTACGTGGTCTAACGCGCCACTCTCGTGTTGGACTAGACTACCGAAGACGGGGAGATCAAGATTTGATCCTGGTAATGTGCACTTCGGGTGGTTCTCCTTATTGGTTTTCCACTGTCCTTCCACGCAAATAGAGCTTCTCATCCCCTCTATTAAACCTTCCTAATCCCTAAGTATTAGTGAAATTATCAAATAGGCGTATAGCCCGGACGGTTGCAGCGCAGTGATAAAAAAATACAAAAAAGGTAATTATTTACAGAATTTTATACGCAACTATTGGATGGGAGCCAAGAGGAAATGCATCCACATTAGCATGAAAAAAGGATGGGGAAAACACAGTGATAAATATTATATACAACATGTCGAGTTTCGAACCTTAACCTCCTTGTCGTCATCAAATCCCACTATGGGGTGTTTGACGCCTTAGACCTTGTGGCCACTGGTGCTTGTGAACATATTTAAGCTGAAATTTTGTTCAATAGAAGCTAATTAGTTAAAGTATTGAACTATATTGGTTATTGGTATAGTATTATTGATAGTAAAAATAGCTAGCTTCGGTGACCACATGGTTTAAGGTGCTACTCTCGCAGTAAACTTGACTGCCAAGGAATGGTAGATTGGGGTTAAATCCCAATCGGGTGCATTGAGGGTGGTTTGCCCTAAATGTTTTCCCAGTCTCTTTCCAAGCAAATGCAGGTGCGCTTCCTCTGAATTAAACCTTCCTAATCCCAAACATAATAGTGTAATTAGTATATATGTATATAAGCTGAATGGGCAGTAAGACGTGGTGTTTAAAAATGAAAATTGTAATTATAAATAGCTACGTAGCCACAACCTGCAATGGTGCCATTCTCATTTTGCTTGGTCTGGTCTTCCGGTCGTTTTGAGGTCAGAGTTTTGATTCTCAGACGGGTGATTTGAGGCCGGTTTATAAATTAACAACATTTTATATTAGTTCTCCTTTCATAATTATAGCTATTATAAATTAGAGGATATCCTGATATGTATCTATAAGTAAATAAGATTAATAACGTTCATTCAGTTCTAGAATACCTTTTCGAATATTGCTAATGAAAACCAACCCTCATCTTACTGAATGTTTAATAGCAGTCATTGGTGTAGTGGCGTTCCTACTCATATTTCATAGGGTTTACTATCATAGTCCTTTATAATCCAAGCTAAATATTTCACTCGTCCTAGAATATTCAAGCATCAAAATCCACACACACACACACACACACACACACACACACACACACAGCCCCACTCTTCACATAAATATAATCCTTTACTTCACCGGGAGCCATTATGAGCAGATATGAGTAACGTTTAGAAGGGCATAAACATATTCATACAAAAACAACATCGGATGCATTTCAAAAACGAGAAGCGAAAATCTCCTGGTAAGTAAAAGGAATTTAAAGGAAAGGTTTGGTAGGTTGGATAGTAGGGGTAGGGGGTGATAAGGTGGAGTGGGAAAGCCTCGCTCAAGGTGGTTATTTTTGAAAGTGGGTGAGGTGAGGTGAGGTGAGGTGAGGTATTTCCATTTCCACTGTAAAGTGTTGATGGCATTTTCAAATCCCTATCTTAATTTGAGAACGCATCTGAAAACAAGTATTAAACCTTGGTAATTCAAAAAGAGGATTAGGCCTATTACTTTCTGTTTTACTGGGCTGCGATTTGGATACAAAGGGTAGTATTTAAAGTGGTGGGGCTCTTATTAAATTGAAAGGAAGCTTCATTAATATAGGTACAAACGTAATTTTCGTCCATAACGATCGATGTTAACCCGTTATGGGCTACTACGTAAAAACCCTTGGCTATTTTGTAAACGTGATGAAAACTTGAACATTTTATTTTAATTGAATAGTATTTGTTTATGTTACAGATACCATTTACACACGTTATATTATTCGTGTATTATAAATTTGATTTACTTTTAAGATGTTTTTGAAATAAATAAAACAAATAAAAACACTCAATGGGAGTCAAAATTATTAAGGCCACATAACTTATTTTATCCACAGTAATGTATACAATGAGTTATATGCGTCATAATATTTAAGCTAATTGTTTTATAATTGAATAAAAAAACAACTCACTAATGTATAGTAATTATATCCTGTAGGTCAGCAATCATACCTTGAACTATTCCACTATAGTATAGATTATAAGATAGTGTCATAGTGTGAACCACAAGGTAGGTCGGCTACCTTTCTAGTAACGTGAAGGTGACCTGGCGGTCTAGGGGTAAGGTGTCAGACTTCTGTGCTGGGGGACGGGATTCAATACTCGGTCCCGGCACAGATTTATCTGATTGCCAAACCCTTCTTTCACCTCTGACAAGACGTGTATTAATCACAACTTGTGAAATGTGGGGAATGCCAGGCCTCCGCCGTGGTTCGGTACCCACGTTAAACTGTAGGTCCTCCATTTAATCTCACAATCACCCTACCATTACACATTAACGTATGTGCGTACAACTAGAATGGGTAGTAAGACGCGGTGATAATAATAATACCAAAGGGAAGTGTACATTTCGTTATCACCCTTGAAATGTTTACGCATTACACTACGAACCTATATGAAAAGCTATACCACAGAATAAGTATGCAAATACCAAGTAAGATTGCTAACTTACAGGATAAGTGGAGCGTACATAGATATATAGAAATTAAAAATATATTTTAAATAGACTCCACTAATTAAAGCATATTTCAAAACATTAAAATACGCACGTCATTATCTTTTATATTTTAATCACATCATCAATCAGTAAGGTAAATCTAACTTTATAACAGTGAATATTAAAAATATTGATAAAAATAATTTATAAAACTTAACCAAATATAGTTTATCCAACGTAAACTACGAATAAAGAAACAGTTTAAAGTAAACTTTTAAAAATTATTTAAGTTCCTCGTGACCCCTAAGAGGGAGTAAATATTGTAATCGGAAGAATTATCTAACTCAAGATTTTGATGGATCGTAACCGTCTCATGACCTTGAACAAGTGATTTCCACGATGCCAACTGTCCGTCTTTTCCCGATCAGTCTAAAACCTGGGGTAAAATGTTATATTATTATTTAGCACCGCGTCTTACTACCCGTTCGGTTTATACGCCTTAAGTACTAATTACTCTAATGGATTAGGAATTGGGAAGGTTGAATTAGAGGAAGTGAACCCGCATTTGCGTGGAGGGAGANGTTCACCCGACCGAGATTCGAACCTCGATCGCCCCGTCCTCAGAAGTCGAGCTTAACACGACTAGCGCGTTAGCCAACTACGCCACCGAGGTGGGTTAAAGGGTTATAATAAGGATACCCAGAGGTGTTTTTGTAATAATTTGTCAATCCCTAGGACTAATTATAATATATTTAAGGTCAAAAAGAGAAAAAATAGATTTACTCAAAATTAGTTCTAACAATTTTGATTAAATATTTATCCAGGTACTGTTTAACATTACAGTCAAATTGGCACATCACATTTTCCCATGAAAATCACTTTTAGGGTACAGCACATAAGCTTAAAGCTCTCATTTTGTTCATTTCTCCACCATTCTTTGAGATATGAAATTACTTATCAAAAAGAGGTTGGGTTATTAAAAGAAAAAACATTTAGTTTCAAATATATATTTATAAAACAAATGCTTTACGAACCATACTAACAGATATAATTTAAATGGAGCTCAAGTATGGTGGGAAACTATTGTTATACTCTTTGATAGACCAACATGTTACTATATCTTCAATGTATCTGCAACAATATATATTATTTAATTTCATAAATACTACAAGGTTCTAGCAAATATCTACATTTTTAAATAAGGAAGCGAGGAAAATATATTAGACAACACCGTCCAAGTTATTTTATTTTATGAATTTTCAATTTAAAGTCTATGATTAATTTTCCTTTAATGTAATATTAAATTAATTGCTGCTAATGAAAACTGGGGGTGTAAATATTAAGATACCGTATTGTATAGGCTATTTCTATTTAAGTTACTGAAATACAAATACACACGCATGAGGGATCATGAGGTTTTAGATTTTATTACCCTTCCTTCACCTCTGACAAGACATCTTGTGAATTTGGGGAATGCCAGGCCTCCACCGTGGTTTGGATCCCACGTTAATCTGTATGTCCTCCATTTATCTCACAATCACCCTACCATTACACATTAGCGTAAGTGCGTATAACCTGAACGGGTAGTAAGACTCGATGCTAATAATAATAAAAATAATAATAATAATAGATGTTATTCTCGCACTGTACAGGGTAACAGTTTTTATCCACGCTAGTCCTTTTGCACAATCTATAAATGCAATAATCATCGCTACCATCGTTTTGTTCAAGAAGTTCTGACAATCTGAAATATTTGAACCAAGTTATTTAAAAACCAGTATTATAAAATATATTCCATGTAAATGCTTCATTAAATTCTCCAAAGGCGTCCATTTATAATAAACTGAACTGATATAAATAAACCGCGTCATGAGTAATACATATTTTAAACTTGTCTTTAATGCTAAAAATTATATTTAGGTTAAAATAATTTTTTATTTAATGAAACAAATAGCCGAAGCTATAGTTAGTGCATATTAGTGGGGATAGTCCCTCATATATATCATATTCTGAAAATAGAAAAATGACACCTGGACACGGGAATCGCACCCGGGACCTTCGGCTTAATACGCCAATGCTCTTACCACTGAGCTATCCAGGATTCGTCCCGTGCCCATGGTCATTCTTCACTCATAGTTTAAGGCAGAGTCTGAGATAGACGTGGAAGTCGTCAGCTTATAAACATGTGATTATCTAAGATCACAGCCATCAGACAACGCAGCCATNCCTTAAACTATGAGTGAAGAATGACCATGGGCACGGGACGAATCCTGGATAGCTCAGTGGTAAGAGCATTAGCGTACTAAGCCGAAGGTCCCAGGTTCGATTCCCGTGTCATTTTTCAATTTTCAGTATATTTTATTTGTTTATTTGACCTATTTAGCGTAGACCTTATAAAACAACAGATTTTATCAGCTCACAAGAATTTATATGAGCGAGAATGAAATAGCCCACCAAATTTGCAAGTAAAGGTATTTACACATAACTTCCAGGGTTCTTTTTCATGACACATTTTATATACGACCGATGGCTTAACTTTCACTCCAAAGGAAGTTATTCAACGGATTTGTACCAGAGCTAAAATAATAAATTAAATCACTAACATCAATCATTATAGTATAAAAATCAATTTAAATATACAATTTACTACACAATTTGTAATTTTGTTTTAAAATAAAATCATTATTTAAGTGTACTAAGACAAATATATTTATGCTTATATAATAGGCCAAACGCATAAACATTAATTTTATTTACAGCACGTTTTGAATATAGTGACAAGTATAATAATTACACCTTTTTTTTAAAGAACAAGCATCAAGCCTTTTGTTGGCACCAAGTACTACCTACCACCTGTATGGATTAGCAGCGTGCCTACACTAATGATAAGGAAGATAATTTGTAGAGAAAGCTAATACTAACTTACGTAGTAGGAGAATGTTAAACCATTCAAGAAAATTCATTATTACTAGAACTCATATATTTATATCCTAATCACAAGCGAATAACCTTGTCCATGTGTCCACGAGTAATCATGATTTTAAGGATCAGTTTCTCTGTAAGCTGGTTCAATAATCATCAAACATTATTTAATAGTTTTTCTTGGTTACTTACTCTATGGTATTAGGGACTCACATTGCCGCACTTACAAAAGTACGCCACCTACCCATATCATAAGATAGTTCTATCCAGCCCACCTCACTACACCATATCTTTTTCAGGTCCTTTCTAATGTTACTCTCCCATCTGATTCTAAGTCTGTCCAATGCTCTATTCTCATTGGGCCTACCAGTAAATACCTTTAACACTGCTTAGATTATCTTATTCGGGCTGCACGTCCTGCCCACTGTAATATGCAATATTTGATTACCCTAACAATATCTTGTGATTTATACAGGATATATAACTCATCATTATGTAACCTATTTCATTCTTCAGTTTCTTCATCCCTTTTTGGACCAAAAAGCTCTTAAGCAGCCTGCTTTCGAAAACCATATATTTATTTTCCTCATATATGGAGAGAGATTTATATATTATCATTATTTGATAAGTGTATTTAAATAAATAGGTACAGCTCGAGGGAATATCGAGTTAAATTTCAAAGTATGCTTGGTCGTGTATGAATATTTAAACCAAACAATAAAGTTACATATTTTAATCTACTGTCGAATCCTTACTTGATTTACTTGTTTAAAAATATATTAGATTCATGAAGAGCGCGATTAAACTGGTCAAATAATAGATTATTTGGGTGAACATTGTTTGGCAATAGTCCAGATTTTTGTGTAAGGAAATCATCGAAAGCTATATATGAAGCTTTATAAATATCTCTGCTTATATTTATCTGTCATGGAATATTTTTTTAAAAATATCGTCATTTTCTCATTTGACATTGCTTCCGCCTAACTATTTATTCACGTACCTTGTTAACCTATCGCTTCAATACTAACAAAAATATGTCATAAAAATTATATAAGCTCTCAAGTGATAACAATAAAATTATTGAAAGTATATTTTAAAACCGTATTCATGTTTTATTCCCTTTCGAAGTTCCTTTTTACCCAGCTTTCCTAGAAAACAAACACGAATATTATCAGTACATTATAATCAAATAAATACATATTGTATTTATTTTTATTCTTTTTTCTATTAAATTTATATTTCATAAGACCCCATAATGTGAGCCCGCAAACGAGCAGTACCAACCGAGTGTTAGATGATAGTGCCAACATTTGGAGATATATGATGTCATATGGTCAGCACAAAAGCTGTCCGTACATTAATCTCAGTTTTATAGACTGTAGCTGCTACTTATTTACTTGAGTTGCTCCTAATTTTTCCTCATCAGGCTGAGTTTGATCACGTTCCAGACGCACAGCAAAAAAAAATAATTTAGAAGTACCGGGGATCAGACCCAGGATATCTGGATCTGTAGTCAGGAAATCTGACCACTAGTCTACAGAGGCATTCAAAATTAATAGTATAGTAATATCCAAAACAGATATGGCATTGCTCTTAAAAAAATTAAGACTCGGTCAAAAAATTCATAAAAGATATCATATTCTGAAAATCGAAAAATGACACCTGGACACGGGAATCGAACCCGGGACCTTCGGCTTAGTACGCCAATGCTCTTACCACTGAGCTATCCAGGATTCTGCGATGTCTGATGGCTGTGATCTCATATAATAACATGTTTATAAGCTGACGACATCCGCACGTCCATCTTAGACTCTGTCTTAAACTATGAGTGAAGAATGACCATAGGCACGGGACGAGTCCTGGATAGCTCAGTGGTAATAGCATTGGCGTACTAAGCCGAAGGTTCCGGGTTCAATTCCCGTGTCCAGGTGTCATTTATCAATTTTCAGAATATGAGAAAAATTATAGTTTACACTGGTTTTTGCTAATATACTAATAACTCTTGTGTTTCTTTAAAATTATCCTGAATTGTTCCAAAACAGCAACGTTCTCTCTCTTTACCTGGATCTCTTTGTTTTATATGAGGGTTTCAACTGTGTGTAGTAATATTTGTTAAAAGCTCTAATAACATTGAGTTGTTTCTGGTGAGCTCATAATAAAATATATACAGCCAGAGTTAGATAAAAAAGAAAATATTTTTACAGTTATGTAAATTACTAAGGCCGCTTTATAATGGTTATATGTCAAGTGATGAGATCGGAAGCTGTCACCTTAATACCAATACATATGAAATTATTCTAGTAATTTATGATATTATATTAACCGCGAAAAACATGTTGGTTAGTAAAACTGGTATTTCCAATCAAAATTCTCCATATACATATAATTATATTTATCTGTTTATTTAATTTATATTGTTGAAATATTGTAATGGTTAAAGGCGAAACTTTTTTCAAGCGAAAACAAAGAATATAAATTTTTGATGATTCACACATCTCTATATATATATACAAAGGTGTGCGAATCGTTGAAAATTTATAATCTTTGATTTCGCTCATAAATAAAAAAAATATATATTATATATTTCATCATAAATATTATACATATATAAACCGTATTGTTTATATTATAATTATCATCTATATATAATTCTACCATATATAGTTACGAAGCTTTAACAATATAGATATATACAGCTTAGTTCTATATTAAATGTTTAATTATTGACTTGATGTTATGTATATTAGAAATAATTGTTCACATGTAAAGAATATGAAATTATTGAATTGCACGTTGCAATAATAGCCTAGTTTATCAAATTATAACAATAAATAAAAAGTAATCGAGCTTTAAAATCTTGTCTAAAATGTATTTAGTATCTAAGAGTTATATGAATTTTACTAAATAAATAAAAAATTAAACTTATTTAATCATTGGTTGGCATTGGAAATATTTTATTGTATTTGATTCGATTTCGTTTCGGATTTAAAAATTGGTATTCGCACATCCGTAATATTATACACTATTAGTTACTCCAGTTAGGTTAATGGATGACTTTACAATTTTCAACCCTCCGATTTTCTTCCCCTCTTTGCATTCATCCGTTGAATTTAACCTTAAAATAACAAATCAAAGAAAGCAGATGCATTTTCTATTATCTAACAATCTCCCAAAACCCCCACACACCTGCAGCTCTCATATATTGGAAAGATGAGGGTTGTCAGATTAGTGGACTGGAATATGTTGACGGAGAGGGGGAACCAGGTGGGCAAAGGGCAAATTTTGCACCTCGTAGACACGTGACACACCTGCTCTCTTCAGCATCAATAAGAAGATGAACTGTTTGAAATCTACTCCTCTCTTTTTTTAACTTCAAACATCTGTCTGATTCTTTTTTTTTCCATACAATTTTTTCCAAACGATCTTAGAAAAGTAATTATTTGAACATGTAAGATGATGATCTCTCCTTTCGTTTATGTTACACATTTAGTCGTTTAAAAAAAAGCTATGCATTTAAAAATACCGATTTAATTAGTTAGTGTAATAATAAAGGTTTGGAATGGGGGTTGGGGGCGGGGACCGGCTATGTTCACACAATGAGTAAGAACACATTTCATACAATACAAAAATACTTTAGAAAATGTATAGTAGTTCCAGTAAATTACAGAATTGTAAAAATTTAAACTACACTATGGTGTTAATTAGAGTTGATAATCTTTTAGTGTTGGTATGCTTTTTAAATTTTTAAATTCACTAATATTCTCAGGTATTATAAAAATTATTTATACTGTCTTGATTATTAATGACAAAGCTTTAGATAGAAATGTACTTAATTTCACTTTTTTTAATGAATGTGTAAAATTATACGACTTAATAAAATATATTATTATTATTATTATTAGCACCACGTCTTACTAACCATTCGGGTTATACGCACTTACGCTAATGTGTAATGGTTGGGTGATTATGAGATGAAATGGAGGACCTACAGTTTAACGTGGGATCCGAACCACGGTGGAGGCCTGGCATTCCCCACATAATAAAATTCAATTTGTATCTTCATAAAGGAGTGCTGACCTGAAGTCAATCTCATTTACTCAGGTTTTCCTTTGATGGGGATGTCAGAATTCTAATACCAGATCACGATTCAACAGGAAGGTTTGGGTGTTGATCTTTCGTCCCTGAGATAATACACTTTCAAGTTCCAGAAGGAAGGTAGGGCTAGTTTTTCTAATATTCAAGATGATCAGTTACGAATCTACTTGATTGAACATTAATAATCTGTGCTGAAGGGAAATTCCTTTGGCAATTATAATTGAAGAGCTGAGAGTTATACGTGGCCAATCGATTATTTTCTTGTTTTTCAGAAGAGCAAAATCAAAGTTATGTTTCGAAGTATATCTTTATTTTATGTAGTTATCTACTCTATGACATAATTTATATGGGTTTTGGTGACCTGGTGGTCTAGGGATAAGTTTCAGACTTCTATGCTAGCGGCCGGGGTTCAATCCTCGGTCCTGGCAAAGATTTATCTGATTACCAAACCCTTCCTTCACCTCTGACAACAATCACCCTACCATTACACATTAGCATAAGTGCGTATAACCCGAACGGGTAGTAAGACGCGGTGCTAATAATAATAATATATGTGTTTTGAGGTTTCATACATTGCTTAATTAAACCAAATACACATTAAGAATAAATATACATTTTGAAAAAGATAATTAATTTGGTCCTGTCAAAATCATAGTATTAAAAGTAAGCTTTGTAAAACGGTGTACTTATATAATTCACTTTATTTTATATTAAAGTAATATTAATCCTATTTCATGTCATATTTATAAAAAAAGCTTATTTTTCTTTAAAAAATAGCATGTAAGGATTTTAAGTGTTTATCTTTTTTATTTGTATGTCATGTGATTCGGAGCAGCACTACTGTTGGTTGCTTGAATCTAAGCCCACCTATAATTCTAACTGAAAGAAACCCTCCTATTGGATGCTTATATTTAGGTCCACTTATATTTCTTACAAAGTAGCCGAGTCTAAAATTTTAAATGAACATTTACATTATTTAAAGTGGGCTTACAGATATTTCAATATCAGATCAGAATTTCCCACAACGAAATTATACAAAATAGTGAAAAAAACCAATTTTTGTCAAAATGGTTGATAGCCCACTTATAATTCTCAGGTCTTCAATTTGGAACTATATTATATTTTATGGTATTTTATATGTATTTATCTATGTAATTTTACCACAAAAGTGGTAAACACTGTACTCTTAGATAAAGAGTTTTTATTTTAAATTATTAAATACAAACTTATCATTGCTATACACAAAACTGCACGATTAATAAATATGACTGATAATTTAAACTTAATTACATTTTATACTTTTCACGAATCATTATACAAAATATGAATATTCTGAAATGTTTAAACTGTTCCTAGTTTTATGATTTTTAAAATCCCTGAACTCTTTAGCATTTCACTGTTATTCGAATGCGTATCAGTCTTATATATTATCTTGAACAGAATAAATTATGGATGCAATTAATAAACGTAGATTGTAGTTTTAAAATAAGATTCTATTTCAATGTTTCTGTGTTTCATGTAACTGTAGTTTATATCATTATTGTTTTGAAATATTGATAGGTATTATTTAGATTTGCAAGGGATAACTTTTTTTTTAAATGAAACAAATTATAATTTATAGCCGGGATAATTTTCTGATCTTATATATGCGTAAAATAGAATTTCTGAACAAATTATAAAAAATAAACTTATGCACATTATATAAAGAGAAACTAATTTCACGGGGGACATAAGCGGATAGTGTAACTTTATTAAGCGTCAACGATAACAAGAAACAAATTAAATTGTCACTAGAATTAACCTAGACATAAACCGACTCGTGGAACTTACAAGCGAATTGATACAACTCAGAAAATTTCAACTTTTTATTCTTACTCTGGTCTAAATATATATAATTTAATTTATTTTTAAAACAAATTTAACTGCTTATTCAATTTTAGTAAATAGATTTTTTCGCGCATCATAATATTCTTAATTTACTGATGGGAGGGAGAGTGGTAAAATATGTTTTATAAGAAATATACCATATATAATAACTAATAAGTTGGAAACAAATATCTAAGAAAAGTATCCTAATGGCTTACACAAACTGTATTCTTAGCTGGTTACTTCTTATATAACTGGAGTTAACTGGTTAGCAGCTGTCACATCAGACAGTCAAAATTTAGGTATATACCTAAATGTTGACTGTCAGAAGTCAGCTGTGAGCTGTCAGTCAGCACCAAAGAAGCCAGGAGGCTACTGTACGTGTAAGGTTGGAAAATATGTTATTATAATTTTATAGAAAAATATATAGTCCATACATCACCAAACGTTTCAATAGCCATATGCTATAAACTAGAGTGTTAAACTCACATAGTACAAGTTTGCAATTGATGGTGAGTTAGCGAAGTTAGGGTGGTTTCTTCATCCTCTATACTAATGTAGGTTTACTAATGCCAGACTACCAACTTTATTATTTTATTCTTGGTATTTTTACTATGTGTACTCATTTTAAGGTGTATTTTATAAACTCACTGTTTATATAAACTAACACCAAGTGTTTGAACAAACAAACAAGCCTCCCGAATGCTAATTATTCATTACGGGAGGAAAAACACAAATTTGCCCAAAATTACATTCTAAGAATTTCTTAGAAACGAAATTAGTTCCTGTAGCCTTACAAATGTGTTACTGATTAGCTTAGAGCTATCTTGGATTAAGTCAGTACTAGTTGTTGTGAAACATGTACCAATCATAGCATATATAAAAGAGGTTTCTTCCAGAATCATAAATAACTACTGATAACCATACTTAAAATGTTAGTTTCCCATTTTACTATAGCTTACACTTGACATGTAATAACATGAAATAGAAATATATAGAAGCTCACCTTTTGATGACTATATATTTCTTCAGGAACAAAGACTAAAAAGTACTACCTATCTTTAACATATTATTATTATTATTATTATTATTAGCACCGCGTCTTACTACCCGTTCGGGTTATGCGCACTTACGCTAATGTGTAATGGTAGGAGACAGTCAAAATTTAGGTATATACCTAAATGTTGACTGTCAGAAGTCAGCTGTGAGCTGTCAGTCAGCACCAAAGAAGCCAGGAGGCTACTGTACGTGTAAGGTTGGAAAATATGTTATTATAATTTTATAGAAAAATATATAGTCCATACATCACCAAACGTTTCAATAGCCATATGCTATAAACTAGAGTGTTAAACTCACATAGTACAAGTTTGCAATTGATGGTGAGTTAGCGAAGTTAGGGTGGTTTCTTCATCCTCTATACTAATGTAGGTTTACTAATGCCAGACTACCAACTTTATTATTTTATTCTTGGTATTTTTACTATGTGTACTCATTTTAAGGTGTATTTTATAAACTCACTGTTTATATAAACTAACACCAAGTGTTTGAACAAACAAACAAGCCTCCCGAATGCTAATTATTCATTACGGGAGGAAAAACACAAATTTGCCCAAAATTACATTCTAAGAATTTCTTAGAAACGAAATTAGTTCCTGTAGCCTTACAAATGTGTTACTGATTAGCTTAGAGCTATCTTGGATTAAGTCAGTACTAGTTGTTGTGAAACATGTACCAATCATAGCATATATAAAAGAGGTTTCTTCCAGAATCATAAATAACTACTGATAACCATACTTAAAATGTTAGTTTCCCATTTTACTATAGCTTACACTTGACATGTAATAACATGAAATAGAAATATATAGAAGCTCACCTTTTGATGACTATATATTTCTTCAGGAACAAAGACTAAAAAGTACTACCTATCTTTAACATATTATTATTATTATTATTATTATTAGCACCGCGTCTTACTACCCGTTCGGGTTATGCGCACTTACGCTAATGTGTAATGGTAGGGTGATTGTGAGAGGAAATGAAGGACCTACAGTTTAACGTGGAATCCGAACCACGGTGGAGACCTGGCATTCCTCACTTTAACATCATAAATACTTTAATTGATTGGTTTATATAAAGACTTATAATTTTTAGATTACGCTGCATAATAATAATAATAATAATAATTGTAATAATGATTATAGAATGATTACGAGAATGTAGCTTAGATTATAATAATATATTCAAAACGCTCTACAACAGTTTTACTCATTTATTTCTTAACGCAAAATATTCTAGATTTAACATACATAAGCCACAGCTATATTATTTTGAAAAAATGTTTAATTCATGAAGAATTCTAAAATGTTTATAATTATTTCAGGACAATGTGCAAAAATAAAAACAAATATTAATTTTAATATTCAATTTGCAAACAAATTATTTCAATATAATTTGTTTTCCTAAGTATTAAAAATTGATAGGATATTTAAAATGGTATAATCCATATATTTAAAATTTTAAACTACATGTTTTGCCTTTATATAAATTTGCTAACAATAGTATACATATGTTTTTTCAACCGTTTACCTAATTTTTTTTATTTTGCTTACATTTGTTATTAAATTTATAGTTAACTTTAAACTACACGCACCTAAAAGGACTTCACCCCTTATGAAGATAGTCTTAACTACTTCTGGACTAAAATAAAGTTCTAATGAGTGATAATAGACTGAAGCATTGTCCTTACCAGTACTATTAGATTGTTAACACTAGTTTGCCAGTTTATTAAGGGATGGTTTTTTGAAGAAAAGCCTTCATAAACTGTCTTGATTGACTATTTAGTAAAAATAAAAATAAAGTATTTTAGAAAAAAGTAACACACTATTACTCATAGGGGCAAAGTTCTATATATTAATTACTTCGAAGTATATTGCCTTTATTTTAAAAATAATGATATTGTAGACTTAGATTATACTCTCAAAAGACCTCTATTCTTTGCAACCTATTTGGTTTTAATCAATAGTTTTGGTTTTTATTTATCTAAAGTCATTTTCTCATGGGTAAAGAATTAAAGAATTATATTTTGTAAGCGCTTCTTGATTTATTGTATTAACATATTTTAAAAATGAGCTTTTTAGCATTGAAACCGTTCCTTTGGAGCATTCAAACGAATATTTAATTGTTTATATCTAATTGTTGGGTAAACAACTTTAAATAAATATGCATTTAACGATATGTACATACTAACTGAATAATAAAAGATCATTTTATCCTTTTTTAAATTTACAAGGCTGTATAAAAACTGTGAAACATTTATGAAAATGTATTGGAGTTTTATATATAAATACTTATTTATTCTTTAAAAGATATGATAGCTGTTTTATAAAAAATGGTTAGTCAATTAATTTTACATCCTGAAATAACCATATTTTTAAACGAAATAAATAAGCATTTTTAACTGTTTATTATGTTTTAAATTATAAATAATATTTATCGTTATTTTAAACAATGTATATATGTAAAAAAGAGTTATTAAAGACAAATTTGCTAGTGCTTCCGGCAAAAGCACACGATTTTGTGGATAAACTGATAGTTTACACTATAGTATAATTTTATTCTTTTTCTTAATAATACAAGTATAGAATTATTTGAAATTTCAAGTATTTTTTTAATAATTTTCTAGACCTTTCTTTCACACCAAATTCTCTGACTTATCTATTTTTAACACGCTTCCAAGGTTCTGTCTTCCTTGTAGCTCTACATTTAAGTCTTATCCTAAGCCGATTATTTGAACTTAGCGTATATTATCTTATTTAGATATTATATTACTAAGAACATATTTATTTCAGCCAACATTGAAAACATTTAATTATATTACTAAAGTTATTTTATAAGTATTAATAATGTATATAAAAAGGGACAGCTAAATATCTTAAAAATACGCGAAAGAGATCTTGTAATTTCTTTATATTTAAGATATGTACATTCGTAAGAAAACGTGGCATAGCAATAAAAATATCAGAGAAAGTCCCCCATAAAAGTTTTTTTGGGATAAAAGTTTATAATTAAGAGGGTTTAAATAGTTTCCCAACAAAAAAATATAACAAGTTTAAAAATATCTAAGCTTGCTTGAATTCTTTTAAAACGACGCTATGTTTGTCTGTTTTGGAGGTTTGAAGACCCTCCTGTCAGGCAGTGACATCAGGACGATGGCTGTTCTTTACCTGCTTTGTTGCCGGCGCTGTTGTGGTTGAGGGGGACCACCAGCTTACCGTTCGCCTCGAACTTGGCCTGGGCCACCGGGATGGGCCCGGGGTTGGTCATGGTCGTCATCGTCGCCGCTGGCATCATGAGCGTCGACATGGCCAACATCGGGACGATGGACGGGGAGGTTCGGGCAGCGCCAAGCGTCACCGGTAGATACGGCAACAGACTGGCTGGCATTCACGACGACGCTGAGAATACGTAGAACGGTCGCAACTACCGATCACGATGACGAAGACGTCGGTGAAACTTAAACGGGGTGATTTTTTTTATAAGGGGAAGGGGAACTAGGGGAAAGGTGGCTGTAAGCACGCGTCCTTAACCACGTGACCGTCCAATCTTCAGCCGAAAGATAACACACTAACCTTGCAAGTTCATAAACATAAAAAATTAGCGATGCACTCTTCAACTTAACATTCCGGCTTCTTAAAATCTTTGACGACAATTTTTCTTCTTTTATAAATAACAAGTGTCAAAGTTTCAAGTTTTTTAAATATATAGTCTCTAAAATGTATTTAAATATATCTCGTCTTAAAAAATATATATAACTTCAATAGAGAACTAGTTTAACGAAAATAGATTTTCATGTCAATGAATCTTCTTAAAAAGTAATATATCCCTTTTCTGTTCTTCTTTAGTAAAAGTTTTACGTGTGTGTGTGATTTGTTTACGTTTAAAAAAGAAGGAACAAGATAAAATGAGCACACTAAAAGTTCATTCTTTACGTTCTTCTTCAATGGGCTTCAACTTTACAAAAGAGGGAACGAAAAGAAAGAAAGGAGAATGAAAAGTTGGGTGATACGTAACTCAGAAGTTGAATGACGTGAAGAAAGGGATAGGACCGAGAATTGTATCAATGGGCGAAGTGTAAGGAAGGAAAAATGGGTAAGGTATAAAGCAAAGTAAACAACACCAGTCAAATAAATCTTTTTTTTCTTAACAAAAAAATTTCACGTAAGCAAAACGCGATTGCAAATAAAAAACCTTTTTCTCCTCGCCTTAAGAAAACAAACAAACTTGATTTTATGCAAGTATTTCCTCTTGATAACAAATCAGTGGTAGTTTAAGAATTTGTCAATTACAGTTTTTAAATGCACTTTATTTTTAAAACTTAATATTGATATGCAATTAAGATAGAAAAAACGACTATCAGCAAATGTTCACCTTGTTAAGATACTCCGTATCGTGGTTCTCGATGTCCTGGTCTACGATGAGTCTTAGCTAGTGTCTGGAAACTGATCACAATTCTTCTTCGGCGTCTAAAATCGAAACCTCAATGCACACCTGATTATCTGCTATCAAAAAACCAATCATGGCTGGAAGCCATTTGAATCAGATAGAGGTTAAGATACCCTAAGAGTTCTTGTCCGTCTAAATGTAAAAAATAGGGAAGGAATAAAAAAGAATGCTATCTTTAGAAATAAACGAGATAGAAGAGGGTGACTAAATAAAAAAAGGTCGTGTGACGGGTAAAACCGCACGGTTCCTACTGTACTGAGACGCGAGGTTCCTAGTCAACCGCCTCTCTTCGATACGAAGGTAAAATGCTTCAGCCGCCCGCCACCACGTCCGAAACGACTCTGGGAACCAAAACGACGACCCCCCTCCGACTCTTTCCGGCTTGAAAGGGAGGGTGAAACTAACGGGTTTGAGAGCAGGGAGGGATGGAGACAGCAGGGACGGGAAGGGGCAGCGGAGACGCCCGACGCGGTCGCCGGAGACTCACGATTGGAGACGCACAAAAAGGGTGAGTGAGGGGGTGAGTGCGGGCATTTGGCAGAGAATGGCCAGGATGGCTGAATGTCTGCGAATACCTATTACACTTTTATGGGAGCCTGTGACTAACAATAATAAACATGGCCTCTTTATTGTTCTTAAACATACATTGCTAAGCAAATGAGCTAAGTAAGACATTATTATTTTTCTGGTCTGATATACTTGTGACAAAGAGGTTGAGGTGTGAATGTGAAGGGAAGGTTTTTTCCTCCACAAAAAAGCGGAATGGCTTGTTTAGAAAGTTTACCTTTCCCATTCATAAACTATTAAATTAAATATTCGATTATCCCGTACAGGAAGTAAGAACTGGTGCACCAAATAAATGCAAATTGATGACTCAATTTAAAAATGTAGTAATGTGAAAGGAAGAATTGAAGCGCTAAATAAATGCAACACTTTTTTTTACATTATTTACAAATTTATAATTTTAATACATAGATTAATTAATACAACAATTAATGAACGATCTAATTTTATATCTTACACTTTTAAATTATATTAAATTATCTTTATAATATTGTATTTTTACATTCATATTAATCATGAATATAATTATGATTATGTGGTTTTAAATAAATTTGCCAAATCACTTAGACGCTTTAGTAGTATAACGACATAAATATAAATAAAATTTAATTAAAAAAATCCATTTTAGGAATTAGGAATAAATGAATTAAAATTATTGACCAAAATTTAAATAGTCTTGATATTTTTTCTGGTAGCATTACAATACTGTAATTATCCATTGGATCAAAAAAATACTAAACATTTCTCTATTTAGGGATAGGCGGTGTACTTTTGCAAATGTTGCGATGAACTTTCCAGTTCCTGATTCCATAGAATAAGTTAGTAAGCCTTTTGGTGACCTGGCGGTCTAGGGGTAAGGTGTCAGACTTCTGTGCTGGCGGCCGGGGTTCAATCCTCGGTCCCGGCACAGATTTATATGATTACCAAACCCTTCCCTCACCTCTGACAAGACATCTTGTGAATTTGGGGAATGCCAGGCCTCCACCGTGGTTCGGATTCCACGTTAAACTATAGGTCCTCAATTTCATCTCACAATCACCCTACCATTACACATTAGCGAAAGTGCGTATAACCCGAACGGATAGTAAAACTCGGTGCTAATAATAATAATAATAATAATAATAATAATAAGCCTTTAGTCCTTAATTATATTGGTATATATATATATGAGTGCTAGAGCATTATTCAGGTTATGGCCCGTTATAAATATTTAGTAAACATAAAAAATAATTAAGATAATTTTACAATAATTATTTCATTAATATCTAAGTCTTCTTGAAAACACTATTAATATTTTATTGTATTCATGTATATTTATAATACACCTTTCTATGTATAATATTTTCATAAATATATCTGCCAATCTGAGTAAATGTAGCTACAAAGATATTTGTATAGGTTACTAAGTAAAACAGCCCTCCAAATATTGTGTATGAACGAATAGCCACTGTTAATGAATTATGTAATTATAATACACGAACAGTATGGTTTAGGTAAATAATAATAAAGCATTCAGTCTGAATTAGTGTGGCATGTACAATGCGTTTACACTGGAAGGTATCAGTAATAATTTGACGGATTAAATTATAGCCTTGTTTTTTAATCTGCGCCATAATGGCACTATGTAATGTAAGCCGTCTACCATGTAGAGTGAATCGAGGTTACTTTACAGAAACTGTATCGTATCCAGACGAAACATGTCACCATCTATTAAAACATGCAAAATATTCGAAAACACTAGTTGTTTCACTTATAATATAGCAATCACTTGGGACTTCCTGAATTAAAAAGGGACTGAACGTCTTAAGGAAGTACTGTAGGAGTTCAAAATGTACTTACAATACTCCCTAACTATGATATAGACTTTATATGTCTTATCCGGCCAGAATAAATACATTACAATACAGGCCCAAAGAAGTTTAAGTCCAATTTTAATAGAAATAACCTTATTTGACTGATGGAGAATAAACTAGATTTAGTCTCAGTTATTCATATGTCAAGTCATGTAATCATCAGCTGTCACTTTTGATATATATTATGAATAGCTATAGAATAACAACGATACCATGGAAAATTGTTATCATTATTTAACACCATTAAAATATGTTATTATTTTATAAAGGGGTCTTGATATTGGGTATCCTCGGACTGATAGTAAGGCTTTCTGGTCTAGAATGGTTGGGGTTAGATCCCTTAACCATTTATTTGGTAATACTTTTTTTTTCAGATTATGTCTATCTAATTTTGACTTTGAGATATTGTACATTTTCTTGAAACTCAAACTTATCAATTCTATTTCTCGGTTTAGAAATTAGTGTTTGTATGACCCTCGGCACACATTGGTGTACCACAAGATCTTAAAATTGTGCCACATAATTGTGATCTGTCTGTAAACATATATCCACCAGTTACTATTACAAACTCTTGCAAATTTCAAATACAAAATATGAGGAAACCTTAACCGACTCAAAATTAAAATAAGAGTAATATAATCGTTTGTATTCCTAATAAAAGCAAAATACACATAAAAATATCATAAAATTAAATTTAATACAAAATATGATTAATAGTTATATTAATAATTATTACTATAATCTCATCTCTACTTCATGAGAGATGTTATGAACACTTGGCTGTCTTCTAGGAAATGTGAATTCCGAATTCTATTCTTGTTGACTTATACGTACTTTCTAGTGAGAAAATGAAGAATGTCTAAAAAAGGAATAAAGAAATAAAATACAGAGTTGATTTTAGATCATGTTGAAAAAGTTCCGGTGCAGGATAATTAAAACTAAATATTATTTAATAAATACTATGATCAATGCCCAAAATGGCTAGGAATTGCGGTTAGTAATAAATACTCGTTTTCCTTTGTTAATGAATTGGTTGGAACGACCCCACTCCATTCCAAGTATGTTATATATGTCAGACGTTCTACTGGGTGGCATGCGAGCACCATTTGGTTGGCATGGCGTCATAAAAAATAGAAAACTAAATCAAACCTTTTGAGACAGTGTTTAATTTTTTGTAGTTAATAATTTGACAGCCATGTTTTATTCAATGTACTGTCCCAATAAACTTCGTGAAGTCAATGGTGAGATATTATGGACCTGTGTGTTTTTGAAAACAAGTTATGGACATGGCGTATTGGCTTGCAACATACAATATCTTTTAACATAATATGGTTAATATTATATAAGTTTTAAAATTATTTTAACATATTGACTTTATAAATGTATTCATTTTTAAAATTAAAGTGAAATTTTCAATTCCCCTACTTTAAGTTACAGAAATTAATATTGTATAATCCACCAAATCTGGGAATTTAATAAACTTTCCTTTTTAAAATGTAAATATTATTAAAATATATCCACTTCAGTGGCCGCATGGTTTAAGGCGCTACTTTCACCATAGACTTAAATGCCGATGTTGGGGAGATCAATATTTGATTCTTGGTTGGATGTACTAAGGGTGGTTTTTCCAAAATAGTTTTCCACTTTGCCTCCACGCAAATGTGGATACAATTGCTATAAATATAGCCTTCCTAATCCCCGACACCATCATCGTAATTATTACCGAAGAGTATAACCCAAAATGGTAGTAACACGCGCTGCTAAAAGAAAATATTAAAAATGTGTACAATTTGATCTGAGCTATTCATTACATATTTTTGTAGTATACAACAAGTTTGGAGTTTAAGATACTCGTTAAGGAATGTAAATAAGAGGCGGCACACTAGACTAACGGCACACTGATTCGTAAAGTCACACTATTCCTGTTATGTACCGCTATTTAACACAGTGTCAGGGGTGAAATGTCAAATACAGATAACTGCGGGAATCACCTGATACTCTTACGATCCTCAAAGTCAGCACATACACGCCAAGCTACATTTCATGTCCTAGCTTACATATTCTTGCCACAATCCATATCTTTGCTGAGTTTAATAGATAAGAGTTGATAAGGACTTTTATAGTTCACTCCTGTTCACACAATAAAATTAAATAAAAGAATTATTATTATTATTATTATTATTATTAGCACCGCGTCTTACTACCCGTTCGGGTTGTACGCACGCTAATGTGTAATGGTAGGATGATTGTAAGATGACATGGAGGACCTACAGTTTAACGTGGAATCCGAACCACGGTGGAGACCTGGCATTCCTCACATCCACAAGATGTCTTGTCAGAGGTGAGGTTTGGTAATCAGATAAATCTGTGCCGGGACCGAGGATTGAACCCCGGCCGCCAACATAGAAGACTGACACCTTACCCCTAGACCACCAGGTCACCTAGTAAGAGAATTAAATTTATGAATTACAAACGTGACCTATACACTGGGTTGATTATTGTATTGTTAATTTAAGAATATAAAAAAACACTAATATTATAAAATATAGAACATTCATGTTTTTTGTTATATTTTTAAAGCTTTCGTGTTTATTTTTAAATTGGCATATGCTCTATAATCCTTTCAAGTGTGCCGCCAAAAATACTATGTTTGACGTGAACACAAGATACGTTGATAACTACTAAAAACTACTTAAGTCGATTATGGTTAGTATTTTATTAATGAGTAAAACATATAATATTGACAATATTAGTCATAGACTCATTGGTTTTTTCCTCTACCCCCTCCTCGGTAGACAAGATGCACTAGCAAACTAAGGTCTTAATATATAGAGTTTACTTTTTGTAAAATAAGTTTATCAGGAAAGATGTGAATAAAACATGATTAAGTGTGTTTTTGTTGACAGCTATTAATAAAAAAATAAATTATTAAGAATAAAATCAACAGCAATAATATAATATAGAGGGCAGTTTGATTGAAATAATAAAATTGGCTGCTTTTTTGACGCCAAGAAATTCTAACTCAATTTTGGCAAGAATTTAAAGTGCTTACTTTCATGTTTGTATTAATGCTCATTCGTCTATACAAATAAGTAATAAGTAAAAACTAATTAAAGGTTTGTCTCTAACCGCACTATTTATATTGGACTAAACTTTAAACGCCTATAGTTGACGTAAGCGCAACTAACTTATTAGATGTTGAAACTAGCCCAAGACATTAGATATTCAAATTACTTCATTTGGTAACTAATCGATCTAACTAACGTTGGTAACTATTTTAAATACATTAATCGGTAACTAGTCGAAATACCTCAAAATATTAACTGTTGAAATTTAGTCTTGTTCTTATCTACAGGAACTACCTTATATATGTAGTTATTGAACAACTTAAAAATATTAATTATTGGAACTTATTCTTGATAATAAATATTAAATCTACCTAAAGACCTATGTTTTCGAATTTCCTAGAGCCAAGTCATGCTACCTGAAAGTGGTAAAGAGTGGAGCTACCTCAATATAGTAGCAATGGGAACTGCCTCAATGAAGTTATTCTATATTTGATTCAAGGAATAATATAGTATAGCTACCTCTATAAAATAATTAGTGAAACCACTTTAAATAAAAATTGGTGAGATAAGTATATTGTTTCTCCTCTTAACTCTGGCCAGGAATTTCAATAGTTAATTTCTTTACATCAATGTTGCAGCCTTGTAATTATTTCAAAGGAGTTAAATAAGAATTCTGGTCCTTGTTGGAAATTATATTTTCATGTGAGTTTCTTATGAAAATTGTGTAAAATTATAAAACTCTTTTCAAAATTGTTGAAAATAAACTATTTTTAATTTCTATTTACTTTGTTCAAAAGTATTTTATTTATTATTGGCTAAATTCCTCTATATAATACTCCAAAAAGTCAGTAAAGTCTCTTCTAATCTGAGCATATTAATCGTATTTGTTATAACACAATTATATCTTCCAAAACAATTTTTGTTGTATTTTTATATATCCGCTGTTTTACAAGTTTTGGTCATTTACTACCCGCATCGGTGGTGCATATAAACAATATGTTCAAAAATTGGTGTTTCTGAGATTACATAAAATAAGGCTAAAAATCTATATTAAACATTATTCTATCAAATAAAGTCATGCTTATATGGGTATCAGAACATAAAGCTTAAGTCAGTATGGAATCGTTTTATAGAGCTTTATGTAAGCTATCACACATTTTTAAAACTTTTTAAGCTTAAAGTTTAAACGTTTTAACTAATTAGAAAATAGCCTACATTTTGGTAAAAGCAATATTAAAATATATCAAACCCCTTCATCAATAATCCGGGACTTCTAATCGCTGGCCACACTTCTCAGTGCGTTCCCATGGTCTGCTTTATCGGTACGTTGAGGTTAGGGTTTGAATCACGGCACAGTAAACTGAGGGTGTCCCCCCCCCCCCATCACCCAAATTGTTTCTCTTTTTCCCGTTATGCAAATGTAAATACATTTATTATAACTTACATCTACTCACCCCTTACCTATTAGTCTAATTAAATAAAGATAGCTCAGAGGGGTAGTAAATTGCACTACAAAACAAAGGAATTTATTATTTTATTAAGTATAATAATAATGAGCGTTTATAATTTACCTTAGTTATCTTAGAGTAAGATGATCGTCTCAGGACTCGATGCTTTTGATTTTAAACCCAGCCTAGATTAACGGATTTCTCTTGAGTGAAAAAAGAAATCCGTAGCACAACTTTCTTAAAAGGGGAAGTATAGCTATCGGTCCCACGTAGATTGTGGCTTGTGAAATAACCCTGTAAAGTATGTTAAGATACCTTTCTCATCAAAATTAGTATCCTTTTCCCTCTCACTCATATAGATAATTTTGTCTTATATGCCTTATATTTCTTTTAATGAGTCTTTTCAGAACGTGCACGCTAGTTACTTTAAATAACTTCAATAAAAATAAAGAGCGTTGATGATACGTTTAATCCAAACAGGCAGTAAAATGTGGTACTAAAAAAACAAAAGCATTTATTAAAATTTTATCTCATTCAAGCAAGTTGTATATTGATTCTTATAAGTTATACCTTATGTAGGATGTTAAAATCACTAGGTATCTTAGATTTAACAATGTAAAAACCGTGTTCTTTGTATCCTATAAACCTAATTATAGGTCTACTATATGTAAAAAAAAATCATATAGAAACACTTATCTGACAGTTATAAACGCTACTAGGTAATCTCTTAAGTACCTGTACATTAAGTCGTGTTATCTGGGGATGTCAGTTTTGAAAGCTAATATTAATACTTATAGAATCACCCTAATAATATAATAAAATATATTTAATATGTGGCACAGAAATATATTATGTTTATATATTCTATTAGGTCCTTCATATGAAAATAAGATTGTATTTGTGGTTCATCATAATTATGTAGGGATACATTTAGAAATGGTATCATGCTGTTCACTCGAACGAGTAAGTCTGGAGACGTGCAGGTTTCGCTGGGAATAACGAAGCGACTGTAGTACGAAGCTTTGTTACCAGGTTGCAGCACTAGCAAGGCACCATGTCGCGCCCGCCCAGAGAGGAGATCAACGGACTACGCCACGCAAAAAAATAAGTCTTGTCTTAGCTTTATAAATAAATATTTATTAAAAATATAATTATTAAAACTTTTGTTTGTGCACCACTTATAAGGGCTGTGTATAAATAAGGTATCTCCAACTTCAACAACGTAACTTTATAAACAATTTCTATGGCTCACAATAATATTTAAAATTAATATGAACATAGGCTTCAAAACGCTTCATTTTAGAGACATAGCTTCTGGATACTTCTTTTTTTTAGCCTATAAAATTGTTGAAGGATAAAACAAAGCGATTAATGACCAAACCATATTGTTTATTTATCAACCAAAGGATACAACAAAATATACATTTAGCTAAAATTGAATATATCCGAATCATTTTAATAGCTGATCATTAAAAAAAAGTTGAAAAATAAAGAATAGTAAAGAAGATACCTTTAATAAAACGGTTTAGTACTTTGGAACATGTTACACAAAACAGTTCAGTTCGGTCTATTTTGATTTTTAGATGTTGTATATATTGAGGCCAAATTTTAGCTTTAAAATTGTTGTTAAAATTTGATATCAGTATAGTGTTTCAAATAATAGAAAGCACTGTTTATTGGGTTTTAGTGGGAAATTTATTCAAAGACGGTTTACCGATGAGTGATATTTAAATATTGGATTTATTTTGAAAATTGCTTTAACAAATTTGTTCAAAATGGATACCTGTTGAGATTGCTCTACATAATGAATCTGTATATGTGTTTGTATTTCTTATATATATAATTAACTATTAATTATATATATAATTAACTATTAATTATATATATAATTAACTATTAATTATATATATAATTAACTATTAATTATATATATAATTAACTATTAATTATATATATAATTAACTATTAATTATATATATAATTAACTATTAATTATATATAATTAACTATTAATTATATATAACTATTAATTGTATATATAATTAACTATTAATTGATTTTTTTGAAAACTTCAAGCATTACGAAAATGGCTAATGCCATTTTTAAAATTTATATTCGGGAAGTGGTTTACATTAAATATGTCATTATATACTTGATTTTTTAAATCGATTATATTTGAGGGTAGTTTACTTAAGATCTAATTTGGAAGATTAGAAATGTATGCATAAGAGAATATATTTTATAACGTTGTCATACAATTTTTTCAGCCATCTTTAAACATTTAACTTCAAAACCTCTGGTTAGCTAACTATATATATCTCACTCTCACACGGCAACCTTACCTTACTGTTCATATTTATTTGTTAAATTTCAATTCTTTATTTTTGTTATCGACGCTCGTAGTAGCCTTTTGTGCCGACACGTTCTAAGCCCAATCAATAATAATTATAACAATATGATTATCGGCCTGATATTACTCCACACCCTGTGATAGTCGTCGCATGCGTTTGAGAGCGTCTGAGCGAGAGTGCAACATGTATGAAACCATGCATATGCATTAGTCCGACCGTATTGATTGATCGTTATGGTTCGCACGCAACAGGACGGACACACACACACACACACACACACACACACACACACACACACACACACTGATGCTTGCTTATACAACCGGAAGTATCGACGAACGAACGGTGGACCTCATTTCGTAGACTCAGTGGCTACATTGGGAGTTGTTTTTTAAATCCTATGTTTTATTTTATTAATTGTTAGAATTATTTTACTTGTACTTTTTAATAAAACGTGTTAGTATTTCTGTGTACAATAGACACCGCTCCGTACATTCAAAGTACGCTAAACACTACAGGATGCTAACAATTATGGCATGCTACTATCGTTTCTACATTCTTAAGATATCTCCCTAGTTTTGAAGTGTATATTTCTTCTTGGTGATAAAGATAGAAAGCCATGAATTTCTTGGTGGCGTAGTGCTACTTTCATGTTGATCTAGATTGCCAAGGACATGGAGATCGAGGTTCGAATCTAGGTCGAGTGAACTGGGGAGTGTTTTTACTAAATTGTTTTCCACTCTTCTTCCACGCAAATGTAGGTTCACATCCTCTAAATTCAACCTTCCCAATTCTTAGTCCATTAGTGTAATTATTACTTAATCGTATAACCCGAAAGATTAGTAAAACGCGGTGCTATATATATATATAAATATATATATTAAATATTACATTATATTTATAAAAAATAACTGTTGGTCACGTGGTTTAAGACTTCGATTAACAATATTTGTTTTAAAATAATAAATCAAGATTATATATATATATACAATACACAGGGGTGTTTAAGGTTCACTTTTTCAATTCCAAGTGAACTTGAATCGAATATATGACATATTATCGAAGCCAATATTAAGTTCAAATATATTTTGTAAGTTGTTTCATGCTTGAAATAATATAAAATTGTAATTATTTTTCTGTTTTGATGAATTAAAATTACTTTGAAACCGCTGAATGAAACATAAACTCAGTAGTGTGTACAACCACTGAGCTAAGAGGTCTCCAGTTTGATTCCTGGCATGTTTGGAAAATTTACCATTGGTGAAATGTAGTAATCCCCTCTTACAGTGATAAATTAATTAATGGCTGGGGGATGAATTGTGTATGTTCTAGATTCTATATTTAAGTTAGTATGTGGGCGTATGATTATATAATCAGCCTGTTCAGAAAGTGTAATTTAATATCCAAAATAAATAAAAAAATAATCTTGGAAGATGATATATTGCACCATTATATGTAATGTTTGGTTTTATTTTTATAAATTAAGCTATATAAAGCATATTGAAATTCATTTACTTCAGATTATTTTTTATTGTGTATTTTGATTTGTAATGTGGTAGTTGGCTAACGCGCTTGTCGTGTTGAGCTCGACCGCTGAGGACAGGGAGATCGAGGTTTGAATCTCGGTCGGGTGAACTGGGGTAGGTTTTTCCTAAATTGTTTTCCACTCTCCCTACACGCAAATGCGGGTTCACTTCCTCTAATTCAACCTTCCCAATTCCTAATCCATTTGCGTAATTAGTACTTAGAGCGTATAACCCGAACGGGTAGTAAGATGCGGTGCTAAATATTATTATTAATTGTAATGTGTATAAAATCTCAAAATAAGATTAATTGAACATAAATTGAGTAGGCTATTTTATATATATATATATATACTGTTTATGTGTTTGTCGAAGCCGAGGTCTATTTTGAAGCGAGGTCAAAACTGATATTTGTTTCAAAGCAAAGTCGAAGTGTTGAAGATTCACACAAACCTCTAATAAATACATTGTTTGGCCTAAATACAAAGGCAGTCCCTTTCAATCTGAATTCAAATTTACTTCCTAAATGGGCCTTAGTGGTGGAATAAATGGTAAGAGAGGCAGATAAAATGTCAAACGATCGAGCTAAAGCAGGAACTGTATTCACTCTGTCAGCTATAAACATGCATACATCTTACAATTTTGGTATATAATCACCGTTTAAAGGTAAGCGTCAATTTCAACATTGATAATATTATATACCATGTTAAAATTCAAGTCCAAGGGCCCTTAGATTAATAGGAATAAATACTATCGAGTGAGCTCAGTATCTGACTTTCACAAAGAGATCTACATCTAGGAGAGTCTTATCTATATTTACATCTTCCTTACTTCCCGCTCAAACTGAATGGCTGTCATCCTCAGTCAAATCAGATAGTAATATAGCCTTGAACGCCTCATAAATGGGTGTCAAATGGACAAATCCAATGCGATTTTAGTGGTGTCATAAATCTCTTGGGTACATTTTGGTTCATAATCAGAAAGGACGAGGGCTAGGATATGAACTCTCATATCAACGGAGGGTTGTCAATCACACCCTCCATAGTTCACTTAAGACTTCTTATATGTTTAGAAAGTGCATGTTAAATGATGACGTAGTAAAATAAACTAAATTCCTAAGTTTCAGATTTTCAAGTATTTTAATTGACGTGTGATTTCTCAGAGATATAGTAAAAAATCTCAAAAAAACTTTTGGTTCAGAAAGTTTAAAATTAATTCTTCTGTTGCAAATCAAATTTGAATAGGAGTGATCAGTTTTTAGCTGTGAGCTCTCAGATGTTAGTAACTCAACTATAGATAAAGAATCGCAACAGTGCTCCTAGGATCAAATACTTCGAGCTCCTAAGAGACTGTATTTATGGTGACGGAAAGATCAAAGATCAAATAGCCTACATAAATTAACACTATGATTTTCTCATCCTCTATGCACAGTGTTTCAGATAGACCTACATTTAGTATAATTTAACCTCCACAATACTATCCATAAATTAAAAACAGTTTGGTATTGATAAGTAATTAAATAAAAAGCGTATGCAAAATTATGTAAATTCAAACAATAAAATAACGAACTTGCTGAAATAATTTAGACTCACAGGCTAACCTAAAATCACGATTTTTTTAAAACTTGAATTGATTTGCTGTTCCAATTCAAAATTTATTACGATAAAGTATATTATATTACAGTTAGTTACATTAACGTACTGTCCAAGTTCTAAATTTTACTAAATATACTTTCAGTTATGCATGTAACTATTATTCCATTCACGGTAGGAATTACTCTCTTAAAGGTCTTTTTACCTACCAATATTCTACTATATAGTAGATTTATGGTAGGTAAAAAGGCCTTTCAGAAGTCAATTCCTACCGTGAATGGAATATAGTCATATATTTCTAATGTCACTTTTGACAGGTGTAAGGGATTAAAATACCTTTTGTTTACATACTGTTTGCCCTATGTTTATTCTTATTATACAGAGATATCATAACTGCAATTCAACTATGGGTGTGTTTTCATATTTTATTTTAGTTCGTAAGCTGTGTGTAGCAACTGTACGGTTATTGTAGGGAGAAAAGTTTATGAAATTTAAACATATTTTGTGGTCAACATTGATAATATATTATCATTGTATTATTATCTTATAAATTTTGAAACTATCTATTAAAAGAGATGCTCTACTTATAGCATTAATTGAAGTATGACTATATGATATAAGATACAGTCGATTTTGAAAGGGCCATGAAACTATATCTCCAATCACAGTACTAATTTATATTCGTTCAGAAAGACCCATTAACTTAATAATTAATATTAATACTACAATACAATTTTCATAGGAAGTGGATTTTCTGGTAACTAGAAAAAATTACTAGTGTAACTTATTTATTCATGATAACAGCAGGGTTTAATTATAATGTATATTTTCAAAACCCAATAATAAGATAGTAAAATATAACCAATTTTGGCCGTAAAGAATTTGGTCGTATTTGCTTACAGGTCCTACCTATGAAAGTGTAAACTTATACTAAAAGATCATAGCATTAAACGTTTTTAAACGAACATTTAGATTTCTTATTGTTTTTGCACTGAATTCGCAAAAAAATTAATTAATTTGAAACCAAGTTAGAATATAACTAAAAAATACTATTTAAAGGGTCAAATAAATGTCACAGTCATAACATTCTTGTAGTAAACAAAATTTGAAGAATAACCAAGCTAAAAAATCACAACCAATAACAGGGTCTGAATGTCTCAGCTGTATTGCAAAAGCGAATGAATATAACGCCTCTTGACTTGGCAGTGCAAAGTAGTTTACGACTGTAGGGAGTCCCCCATGCACCCAACGTTAGAGTTTTCATTTTGGACAGTGGGCCGTATGAGAGGGACCGAGGGGAGGGGGGGGGTGTGAAAAGGAAGATACATCTCCTCTCCTTGCCAAAAAAACTAACTTCCCTCTCTCTCATTACTAAATCCTTCAGTGCAAGAAAGAAAAGGATGTTACTGGAAAGCTTCATTATGAAATGTTATATACACCCTGTAATATCTACCCCCCCCCCCTCCAACCATCTACCCTCCCAACACCCTCGGGCACAAGATGAAAGTAGTAGATGGAGGTTCGGAGGGTAAAGAGAGGTGTGTAGGGTCAAGTCAAGCTAAATGAATGGATAGGAAGAAAAATCTTAGAAATTAAAGGGGAAATCATAATAAAACTCCAAAACTCTAAATTTGCTGTTAATACGTAATATGATAATCTTACCCATTTTGGTGGCAACATCATCTAAGGTGTAACGTAACTCTTGATATAGACGAAACTTCCGATGACGGGCAGATCGGGGTTCAAATTCCGGTTGGTTGTATTGAGGATGTATTTTCATAAATAGCTTTCAACTCTCCCTAATCGCAAGTGCTGGTACACTTAATATAAATTCAACCTTCCTCGCCCACATATTATTAGCGTAATTAATACATATAGGCCTACGTGAAACCCAAACTGGTAATAAAATAATGATAGACAACTTACTTGAATAAATAAAGGTTGTATTGTTCTATAGCAAAGCGGTTCTTACTTTAAAATGAACTTAGTGTTTACTGTACCTAAATATATTATGCTCGTCTAGGGACCAGATACTCGTGGGTACAAACACATCCAAGCTCAACTAGTTTTCCTTGAGCGATAAAGATCCGTAGCACGACTTCCTACGGAGGGGAAGTAAAGCCGTCGGTCCCATGCCAATTGTAGCATGTTAAAGACTCCTTGAAGGTTTGTGAAAATATATTTACAGCAAAATTAGTAGGTTCACTAGCACTCGCTCATAGAAATTCAGTTTGGAAGGCCACGGGGAACCAGTAAACTTATTAAACTCCCCTAGTACATGGGATTTCTGCCAGATGGTGCAGGCAACTCTATCCAGCTTAACGGCTGAGTTCATGCCCTGTGGCGGATTAATGCGAATCACATCAAACCAACGTTCTGGTGGTTGACTTTGTCAATAAGTCAAACTAAGGTAAAAGTAAGAAACGACACATAAGGTTGAGTGACCACCTTATAAAATCAAAGATACACATTAGTTCTAAATAAACTAAGTAAACCTTGTTATGAATTAGCTGTTTCAATAAATGGTGATGTTAGTAAATTAGTATGAAAGTACTTTCGTAGGCACTCGGTTTCTTTGTCCAATAATAATGGACATATGGAAGTACCATAAAAATATATTTCCTTGTATTCATAAGCAAAGTAGACGGCAATGTGAAAACATAACATGACAGCATAACATGGCTCTTGCTGGCCAAATGAAAATACAAAAGTAGGTCTATTAACTCTTTAAACCATCAAAATTATCCTATATAGGTGAGTAAGCTTATACCAAAAAAGAACTGGTTAGTATCCTGAAGGAATATTTTAAATGGCTTACTAGACGTGGATCTAGTTTGACTGGAAGGGATATTTTGAGTAAAATATACTAAAACTATAAAATAAATCAAATCTATAATTACTTACCAATTGTATAACACTCCTTTTTTTTAAATTGCGTACTTTAAATACTATAGCTTGTGCCTATTGTTTATAAACGCAATTCCATCACAACTAAATTAACGCAGAGATGGCCACACAAAATTCAACCATAAGTCACCGACACGGTATTTCTGAGAGAAGAAACTTACTTTCTCGCACAAATATTATAAACTTTGCCTTAAAATATAGATGAGTGTATGGGAATGGGAAGGATAAAAACCTGAATATCTCTTTGGTAGTTTGGTAGAACAGTGGTATATTTAAGCAACATTTTTTGTTTGATTTTAGAGCTAATGTTTAAGTTTGTTCGATGATTTATATTATAGATAAGTTTATTAAACTTAGAAGAAATTTCAATACTATTGCAGTAAATAATCAAGTTAATTCTTATTTTTATGCTCATATATGAAAACAATACAGTTTAGATTTATTTAGTAAAAATGACTTATATCAAGCACCAAGGATCATTTTTGTATGAACTAAACATAGTTACCTATTAATAGTTATTATTTCTAGTTTCTATTTATATTCTTTAATATAATTTAAAATTCATATATATGAAACATATTAAGAGATATTTTGTATCCTAAAAATATAGTGCTTAATATAATTATTAATAAAGGGTTAGTCTAAGAAAAAAAATATTTAGAAAAATTAACCTGCATTATAGTTAAAAGAGCCTGCAAAAACCGCAATTTTAAATTATTTATTTAAATCACCCTAAGTTTATCTGGCTGACATTAGAATCTCAAGCTCTTAATTTTCAACACAGTCTTGAACACTCCAACCATCAGTGAGAGCATAAATGGGTTATTTTTTAAAACCTATATTTGTAACGGACATTATATTTTCTCCCCCCAATTTTAACTAAAATTACCTTATACAAGTGTATAATACTTTGTACATATATATAAATGTATATACACATCTATATGTATGTAGTAAGACGCGGTGCTAATAATAATAATATATGTATGTATACATCTTTATGCATATATATGTATACATCTATGTATATGTGTATATATATTTAGGCACACACACACACAAATATATATATATATATTTTTTCTCTTTTCTCAACCAGTTATTAACTGGAGCCCTCCACTTGAAGACACCTCACGTCTGGAGTTATAAAGATTGTCGACAGATGGTGGGAATGCTATTTGGTGGGAAACTGGTCAACAAAAAATAACTTTTTTAATCCAAAATTTTTTTGTACCAGCCACGTTCAGAAATAATGTTTTGGTCGAGTTTGTAAAACACAACAACCTCCTAAAAGGCAAAACACATACAGAACTACATTTTTAAATACGGTTTTTTAGTTACAATTCATTCACTTTTGGACTCTGTTATTGTTCTACAGTATTTACTATTTACAGATAACTTTCTACTCATTCTTCTACTACACTCTTTAAATTTCAAATGCCAAGATTTACATTTATTTTGCAATCATCTTTGCCAACATTCCATACCTATCTAATATTATGTTCAAAAATAGCTTTTCATTCACCCATGTAAAAAATTTAAACTGTCTAATCTGTAGCGTCATCGTAAATAATATATACTAAGATTGTGAGAAAATGGCCATTGATACAAAAAAATACGTTGCATCGATCTGATTTCCCCCCATTTTTATCTTTATTTTCACATTTAATAGAAACTCGTAAGATTTGTGAAATGAAATAATAGGTCTATACATATTGTTGTAGAAAGACTACACCAAAAATCACATATGAGATAATATACACTTTTACTTAAATTCTACTCTATGGCATTAAGAATTAGGAACACTGTTACAGAAAAATTGGTAAAAGAGAAATATCTTTGTTCACCAAAGAGAATAAGAATATAATTCATTTATAGAGACATTATTAAAAATTATATATATTTGCTTTTAGCTAAGAAATTATTGGTTTTATAAAAATATATATTTAAAATAAAAATTTGTTTCTTTAACAGTACTGCAACTTTATAATTATAAGCTTTTTTGTCTTTCAAATAGTTATGGTGAAATTATGAGAATTAGAAAATTTATCTTCTGTAAAGTATCCTCTATCTCATTTACATAAGAAAATGAGAATAGGCATAATTTTTTATAATAATAAACAGTGTTTAGATATAGAATATAATCAAAATCGTTAGAGTGAATTCCTCAAAAAGTTGATTTTTTCTCTTTTTTAACTTCAGTAAACAACCTTTTGATTTAGGGTTAGATATCTAAATCCAACAAACCAAGAGACCAAATATAAGCCTAATCGAGAAAACAGTTTCGTCTCTAGCCCGAGATACGCCATTGTGAAAATCACTTTTGTTTTTTTGTTTCTTGGGGTCATGAAATGTCAAAATCTATCAAAATCTTGACTTTTTTTGACTACCACAATAATTTATCTCTAGGGTGTCGATAAAAAGAAATAAAGCACAAATAATACTAACCAGGCACAAACTACGTCAAATAGATTTTTAAATATAGTTTATACACACAATCCTGAAAATTAAGAAAATTTCCCTTTAAATATAAATATAAATATTGTACAAACATTATTTGAATTTTTTAAATATATTTTAAATATTAATACTGGAAACAGAAACCGAGCCATGAACCCTAGGTTTAGCCTAAAAATGCTTCCCAATGAGTTATTTAGTGTTTACACTGTGCTCAGAAGAATTCGTGATTCATAGACTTAAGTCAGGGTATGATGGATGAGACTGACCATCGTGCGGTTACTTAGAACGATCATAACGATCACCAGTAACTCGAAGTCCACATTTATACTTTTGATTTACAGTTGTGAATTGTACAGTGCATAGATAGCCATATTTATGTTAGGTTAACATTATGATTGTTAATAATGGATGATTACTAAACAAAACAATTGTAACATATTTGATTAATTACTCAAAGTTGAATAATAGCTACAAACACGGGATGAATCCTACAGTTATCAATGGCAGCACTTAGTTGGGTTAAGCCAATGGTCCTGGTTTGAATCTCCATGCAAAAAAGACAGTTTACAGATACATTTAAATGTTTTCGTTTAAAAAGCTGTTAATCATTGCGAATAAATATTTACACAAACATTTTTTTAAATAATTTTATTTTAACAGAATTTATATAGATAACTTATTCGAATGAGTAGGAAGAACAAAAGAAGTTTTGAGGATTCTACGCATTATCATATTGAAGTGATGGAAAAGTTATAGTGATAGATCATTCGTGGAAAAAATCTAGTGAACATAGTAGAGATTTGAACCTTGACCTAAGGCAATCCTGTTTAGTACGAATCTATCAATATTATAGTTAAGTCATATCACATAGTATTAAAATATTCACTATATATTATTAGACCTAATAAATATATTGAGATTTCAAAATAAACAATATTAATTTAAAGGTTATAGTTTATTAAGCCATATTAATATAATGAGTATATATGATCAAACAATCAAAGTTAACAAAAGTATAATAGTGACTATATGTATGTATGTATGTATGTATGTAGGTTTGTATGTATTTATGTATGTACGTACGTGTGTATATTTATTTGAAACACATTTTTATAAAACCAACAACTTTAAAGCTTTTAGAATACTAAAGGTAAAATGTTAAGGCTATAAAATAAACTAACCCGAAATGTTGATGGATGTCGAAGTATTATAAGCCCTGTAACACTAAAATGTTGTTTTTACACTGCCATCGGTATGTCTTGTTAACCCTAAAAGTAAGAATAGATGAGTAAAAAGCGAAAAGAGACAAAATCAATTTCCTCAAAATCGGCTCTAAAGATTTTGATTAAAATTATTAAGATTATAAATAAAATGGCTATTTTAATTTTCCTATGAAAATTACTTTTGGTGGTACCTTACGGAAGCAGACATTTCCGTATCCCCGCAACTATGTGAGATACTAAATAAATCATCATTGCAAAAGTGTAATATTATCAAAAATAAAAACTTGTATTTGAAATATATGTCTATAAAACCAACAGGCTCGGAGATATTGGCTAATATAATAGCATATTATTGTGAAGTTTAGTTGTAAAGAGAAACTGCTTAATTTTAACGTAATTATTATCTAATGCCATAAAAGAAATAAATTAATGTAAGTCTCTCAAAATTTTATGTTAATTTTCGTTTAACCTCTTAGGATAAATGTGCGACTATGATCTATCTCCATTTTAGACTCAAAAGTCAATATTTACATTTTTTTATTGGTCAAAATTTATAGATGAGGAATTTAAAAGCAATGGGATGGCATGAAGATGTCAAACACCTAATAAAATGTAAAGATTTTAACCGGAAGTCAAAATTTTAATACAAAGTGTTAACCCTTCTGGACCCAATATCAATATTTTTCATTGGTCCAAACATACAGACGAGGACATTAATTCTTTAAAAATAAAATTATAACATTTAAAATCGGGACTACAAAAATGTTTTACGTAAGTGTTGTGAAATGTATGCTTTGGTAGTGTAAATTATTTTGTTTCCCATATATTAAGAATTTTGAGTAAATATCTCCATTTTTAAACAATAGAGCGAGAAATTTCATGCAGAGTTCCGTACCATTTATTTTTTAATCATTTTTCTATTTGGAAAGTTTTTCGTAGCTCTTTTGTAGTACTTATAAATACAATTTCAACAAATTTGGGCTTCTAGCTCATTGATAATTATTACAAAATATCCTAGCAGCTATACTGTACATACATCAAGACACCATAAGACTTTTATTAATATTGATGCGTCCTTATTACCAAGCAATATTAGTATAATATATATATATATATATATATTTATTTTCAAGCAATATTTTTCTAATGGGTTTATTCTTTTGGGTAAATACAATTTATCTTTTATAGCTCTTAAGAGAAAATTTTTATTTACAAAAAGGTTCTTACCTTGTAATGTTATTTATTCCACAAGACACAATAAAATGTCAACCACCTAATATTTTGATTGAATAGTTAAATAATTAATTTTTATTTTCAGCACCATCTCTTTCTACCAGTACAGTATATACAAACAATAAATAGTTATGGTTTCCATCAAAATACACACATTAAAACTTTGCATGAACATAACTTTTCTCTAATTGTATTAATCCAACAGAGATTGTATTTCAATGGAAATTTAATGCACTTTGAATGTTAAGCTAAGCTTAATTGATTAATTTTCTTGGCTTGCTAGGTTTAACTTGTTTATTTATTTTTATTATAAATACAATAAAGATATATTTATCTAATTTATATGACTAAATATAATAAGTGTTTTAGTATAATATGGTTTTTAATTTGGCAATTTTGAAATTATATTAAATAGTTTTTTGTATTCTTACTTAATTGAGTATTTTAAAAGGGTTAGAATATATAATTATGTGTGGGAGTTTGATTAATGTTAATTCACTAAAATATCTACAATTTGCGTTTGATAAAGGGAATATGAACGTAAGATCAAAATATTTTTTATATGCTTACTATAAAAACCAAACACGCTTAATCTATTTCTACAAATTAAATTAGGGCCTAATCTACAAAGATTAACCTAACCTTCAACGTTCATTACAAATCAATTAAATACAATTTGTTCTGGATTAATAAATTAGAAAATATTTCTTTCATTCAAATCTAACATTTTTTTATTCTGATTTAAATATTTTAATCAACCAATTAAATTTTGTTATGTCTTATTGAATAAATAGCACTGAAAGTTTATACTTTTGTTTTGTAAATATATATATATTTTCTCTAAAGGAATCATAAATGTTCTCTACCCATACATTCAGACATACCACTAAACATTATTTATATATAAAGTAACTGTACATTAATTAAAGATATAATTACAACTACAGAATAAAGTATTAAAGCATTGAAATCAGTACCTGTTATGACATATTGTCCCAGACTATTTTACTCTTAAACGGGAGCCAAAATGTAATGCGCTAATACTGTAAATCATAGAAATATCGATTTATTATTGTCATATACACGATCTATTCCCTAACACCCTTCAATTCTGGACTCCACATCCCCTCCAACCAGAAATTATTCCTGCCAATAATTCAAAAACTATAACAAAATAAAATCTGTCCCGACAACAGAACAGCAAGATTTTTTGCTCTAACCCAAAGCGGACATCCCACCAATATTCACTCCTCCACCCCTCACCCCATTTTTCAATACCCCTGGTCAACATATGGCGAGTCCTGAGTCACGTGGTACACTACAATATAACGAGGAACGACAGCGTGAGATTGATATATTACAAGAACTCATCCCACCAACCTACCTCCCAACATCCCTTCTCACCCTCTCCCTTGATCCTATGAAATCCACTTGCCAAACAAATTTCGTGTCAACAATGCAACAACGGATTACAAAGTAGTAGAGGGATTATACTTTTAAAACTAGATCTAATCAAGGATACATGGAAGTATGTATGCTAAAACAATGATAAAATAATTATGACCATTGAAAAAACAAATATTTGTCAGTTGGTAAAACATATTTCCCTCACAAAATGTTCGGATAGTCATATGGAAAAATATTAAATTTTATTTATGTAACTAAATGATTTACATACCCAGTACTCATCACAATACATTTATAGAGTAATCAAATATCGTAGATTACGGTGAGCAGGACATGTGGCACGAATGGGAGAATCTAAAATCGTGTTCATGGTATTAACTGGTAAACCCACTGTGAAGATTCCAGACTGGAATAAAACTAGATCAATTTAGAGATGGATAGCGTACTTTTTTAAGTGTGCCAGTAAACTTTGAAGTTCCTAGTTCCATAAAAGGAAGTACGTACTTGATTTAAAGGCTGTACAAGAAACAAACTTAATAAGTTATATGACACACCTTGCAACACTACTGATGGCAATACTTATTTTTCTTCCCACCATATATCACTAACCATTCTGGTTATATATATATATATATATATATATATAT
>CABFVX010000396.1:0-10573 GCA_902151425.1 Timema shepardi
AAACTCACTGTAAAACATTGTGTATTTTCTTTTATTATATTATTATGCCCGTGCGAAGCCGGGTTGGGCTGCTAGTATTTAATATATATCCTAAACCTATACTAATTACTCCTTTGAAGATATAAAACAATTGGTTTATGGAAATAGACAGTGATTTCTTACAATTTGTTACCTAAAATTCAATATATTTGTAATTCAAGATATTAGATTAAGTATTTTCTTATACTGTTACTGAGCAAAATTTTCACACATGGTGAAACAATTTAAAAATAAGTAAAACTGTGTCTTAAATGTGTAGATGTGTATTAATTATCTGCTAAGTTTAGTCCAAATCCGTTAAAATAATTCTATTTAAATTAAGTATGTCCCACTTGAAACATAACTACTCAAAATACAAATCTTGGCCGTTGTTGATTTCTAAGTTGTAGTTGCATTAATAAGTTGAAAACAAGTTAAAGGCGCGCACACACTTGAATTTCTATATATTAGCACTTTTAACTTAAAATAATTACATAATTAACTCTCATACGTGTTAAATACATTTTCTAATCACCATTAAAATGAATTGAATGCATTTCTATATATTAGCACTTTTAACTTAAATAATTACAGAATTAACTCTCATACGTGTTAAATACATTTTCTAATCACCATTAAAATGCATCAAGAAGAAATATTTTGCTCCTTTATTTAATGCCAATAAAACAATATTGAAGATAATGAATTCCCTACTCATAAATTCCTACAAAAACATTTTTAAACTTGTCTTTAAATTAAAACCAAGTCATTTATGGATCAGTTGGTGGACTTGCCACCCATAGAGGTAAAGTGCTGGTAGTGAAAACCAAAAACTTTCTTCGGTACAGTAATCAAAGTAATAAACCTTTAAGGCCATCCTTTAACAGTTCATAGCTTTGAAAAATAAGAAAAACTTTTCTTTTTTACTTTGACCACAAACAAACCACCAATTTAATAATATCCAAGTTAAAAAAACAAATAGTTTAAGTAAAGTTTTATAAGAAGAGGTTTAAAGTGTTTAGGGTGAAAGGAGGGGTATGCAGATAAAAGATTTTTTTTTGAAACCTCTCCCTTACAACTTTAGAGAAAAAAAAGTGTTTACTAGTTTAAATGAGGCCATTAGGAAAGCCAATACACTTACCACTTATTTCACTAATGAGTTCTTGGTTGCAAAAGTAGGAAGGAGTTTTGGTAGGGGGGAGCGGTAAGAAGGATGTAAGTGCCTTAGAAGGTGTCGAGGCAGACCTTACCTACCTCGCTCCTGTGACCTTAAGAAAACTAATTATACACTCCCGCCGTACTGGGGACTACCAAGAGAGAAGCAAATTGATGATGGCAGTGGAGAGAATTCTTGAGGTTGAGGAGGAAAAAGAGGGTATGAAATGGTGAAGGGGGCGGGGTAAAAGTATCGAGTAGACCACGGAGACAGCTCTCCAACACGAACAGGAATAACACGTGTTAGAGGAGGCGGGGAGTGAGGGGTGTGTACTGGTGATGGAGAATGAGGGGCTAACATTAACCTAAAACCTTCCCAAATCCGTTTCTGGCAACTTCGGTTGTGAAGCACTTAGTTTAGGTAAAAACTTCAGTTAGGAAAATTCTTATTTATTTAATAGGATTCCTTGAACTGAGCTTATACAAGTTTTGGTCAAAGGAAAGAAGGAGGGGGTGCGGGTGAAGAAAAACAAATGTTTCTTCGTTTAGATGTCTATTAGTGTGTAAACCTCTCGAAACAAGCAAACAAACCCTTGACATAGGTTGTTAACCTATCAGTTGCTGAAAAGAGGAAAGGGGCTCTTAGACACAGCTAATAATATTGTAATATAGTCTGATGTGCTATAACGCCAGGAAATAAATGTGATTAGAGCTTCAGTAAAGTATGAATACGTAGTTAAATTACCACACGTGCACTCAAATACAATTTAATTTTGATGGTAGTAGGTTGGAGCATACGAACCCATCTCACTCCGTGGAATATATATATTAGAAGATAGTAGAATTCAAACAAGTGAAATAAATTAACGATATTTTTTAAATAATCTCAAAAACCGTTAATATATTTTAAAATTAAAATGTTTCTCCTATGCATACAAGCACATGAACTAACCTAGTCTGGTTTGCTGGTAGAAGGAAGTTTAGGGCTCAAATCTTAGATGGGTGCCTTGAGGGTGATTTTCAATTAAACTATTTACACTCTACTTACAAGCAAATGCGAATACGTTTCAAGATCCTTCCAACTTAACCATAAATTACTACTCCACTAGCGTAATTAAATGAGAATATTCTGAGCGAATAGAAAGACGCGATGAAAACAAAACTCACTAGGCATAATTTTGGATTTGTCAAAATAATAATGTGGAAATCAAATCATCTTGCAATCGGTTTCTGCTTCAAAGAATAGTCATGAATCTAATTTCCAAGGTTATATGAAATAAGACTACGATGAGGAGAGCCTTTTACTTCATTCCTCATTGACCAGCCCGAGGATTTCATCGACAAGTGAATTTTTCATATTCAAATGAAATCTACTTTCCGATGAAATTAATTATTTTTGACTGTTAAACACCTTTTACTATTCGTTCAGGTTATACATATTTAATATCATTGATTGTGTAAGGATAAAATGGCTATAATTGAGAGTAAACGTAACCACATTTTCATGGGGGGGGGGGGAGAATGGGAAAGCACTTATGGAAAACCACCCTTAATACACCAAATCGTGGTATGAAACCTGCTCTAACGGTCACCAGTAAATAAAACTAAAAGAGATTAAGATTTGGTGGACGTGCCAACCGATGCTGACTACAAATTAAATATATCCATTATATAAACAGAAATAATAAACAATTATTCATTTATAATATGAATGAATCCTATATTCATAGCTTTGCTCAATTAAATTAAACTGTTAGTCACCAAGGCTTATGAAACGTCTCAACAGACAAAACCGCATTTTTTCCCCACATGAATATCGTCAACGAAACGTGTTAGTGACACTTGTAAGGGACGCACACCCACACATACACACATGAGAGCAAAAACAAACACACATTGTTAGCTGTAGTGGAGTGATGTGTCCGAAGGCGAACACGAGACAAATGATTTACACTTTTGACCTTTTGTGGAAAGTACTGGAACCGCGTTTCAACTTCATATTTTATTACAGCACTCATTGCGCCTGAGAGTAGGGGAAGGGGTTAAGGGGTATAGGAGGGGGGCGGACAGTAGTTGAGGTCTGCCGAACCCACACCGGGACCTTCCATTGTTGGTTGTAAAAAGCAAAGTCATGTCCAGACGACGATAGAGCTTGGAAACGCGTCGAAATGCCTTTTGTCACTTCCGCACGCCAAGCGTTGGCTGGGGTTTACTTATCAATCCGAGAGCTAATCGAGAAATAAAAAGTAAGAATAAGATAGTTTTTAAGGTCTTGTGTGCCCCCTGCACTCAAAAATAAGGATCTGTGAATTAATTTTGTCCGTCTGTTTGTCTCTATAATACAGTTTTACATAGAGTTAGAATCTAGGTTGTATTTCTAGCTCTAAAATTGAGGGTAATTTACTGAATACGTATTCATTTTCAAAAATTTGAGGATATTGGAGATTAGCGTTAGTGACTTTTTTTATGAACTTCTGGAAGGGGTTTTGAAAGATAAATATCACCGTATATACTCCTTTTTCAGAAATATTTAATTTATGGATAGGTTATTGATAGTAATTATTGGTTTAGATAATCGAAAAATTTCCTTCAAACTCTAATAGACTATGATAAAGTATTACAATTGTCTCGTACTATCTATTCCCTCCCTTCCTTGCCACGAGTTTTGATACCTGTGCGGCCTATACGTATGATATCTCCAAAATAGTAAATAAGAGGAAGGTAAAGTTAGAGGAAATGTATTTGAACTTACTTGTATAGGGAAAGTGGAATCATTTTTAAAAGAAAGAGTTTAAAATCATATCAAAAAAATCTACCCTCAGTTCTCCCTGTCAGAAATCAAACTCTTACCGCAGCGTCTGAAGTAAACCAGATTATATGAGAACCTGACACTAAACCGATTTCAAGGTCATACCTCCCACACCTTCCGAACCATCAATGGGTATTTTACCAGCAGTTTAGGCTGTGCTCATGCACACATACTCGTATAAACTACATAGGACCTTTTTTTTTACTTTTTTTTATTTGCATATTGTTCTTTGTATAACGGAATATGTACATTAAACTAGGTACAATATCTATACTATTATTCCCCACATACTGCACAGTGCAATAATAATATTATTCATACCGCTAATATTAACTAAAAAAAAAGGTCCGCATACTCGTATATTACACCTCCACGATAAATTATGCAACATTAAACCATTTACACAATTATCATTTTTAAAACCCGCCTCGGTGGCGTAGTTAGCTAACGTGCTAATTTCGTGTTGAGCTAGACTTCCAGGGATAGAGAGATCGAGGTTCAGAACTCGGTCGGGTGAACTGGGGGAGGGGGCGGGGTCCCTAAATAGTTTCCCACTCTACCTCCACGCGAATGCGGGTTCATTTCCTCTAAATTTAACCTTCCCAATTCCTAACCCATTTAGCGTAATTAGTACTCAAGCATATAGAACGAACAGGTAGTAGAACGCGGTGCAAATAATCATTTTTAAAAAACTTTGTTTTCTGCTATCATTATATATTATCTTTAAAACACACCATACATATATGTTTATTAAAACAGTATCAATTCTATTGTATTTAAGTTTATAAGGATTTTTTATTTTTGTTTTTAAACATCAAATATTATACGTAAAAAGACAGGTAGCACATAGAAATACAGTAAACACCAGCCCCGAAGGGCTCTCGAATACGCATTGTATTTATTCTCCTTATTTTAAAGAGAAAATGCAGACGACCTCAGGCAAAAACATCTGAAAATGGGGTGATACTTTTCTCGTATAAACATAATAGGGGGTTAACTAATATATTCAGACATGTAGATAGAACCTCCGAGTATGAGTGTGCATTACGTAAACACTAACAAGAACTCCGCTTCCCCGTGGTTTCATTACTACCATCGTCTGACAAGCAAGAGGAAGCTATCTCTCTTTCTTTCACATTCTCTTCCTCTCGCGTACACGTCGTCACCAGAACTTCGAACACAGTGCTGCCAACTTACTTAGCAATAAGTGTTGTGCTATGCAGGCTCTTCCGTGGCAGCATCTACTTACGACTAATTAGCGCATGCGCTCAAACGCGGGACACACGTGTTTGTGTGTGAAAGAGAAAGATAGAAACAAAGGTGACATTTTATGTGGTCGGAGATGGCTAGGCACTTCACAAATGTAAAAAAAAAAAAACTTCGTAATGCTCTACTCTAAAAAGATAATTCTCATTGCTGACAATTTGCTCTGGAGATTTGAAATGTAATCCTGAGTACAAGTGCAGTGTAGTTTATTTTCAGGGTGTTATTAACTGTATGGCTGTGGAGGACAAAAGTAGGTGAAAACATTGTGCATTCGCCTTAATTAGTGAGATGTACTTATTCCATTTGTATATTCATGTTTTGAGAGATGTAAAATGTTTTTATGTAATTAGATCTGTCGTAGAAAATAGTTTATGAAATATACCCCATATCTAAGAGATTTTATTTTCTTATACCGAAGAAATACACAGCCTACTATAATGGGTGATTAATGTATTCTTTTTATGGGTTATTTTAGAATAAACTCACAATATTAGTATTTTAATATTATGTAATGATATAATTATTTAATACAATTATATGTTTAATATGAAACGTAGTGCTTTTTTAAAAGACAACATCATAGTACTAAATTAATTATATTATTTAAGGGTATTATGAACGTATTAACTCACATTTAAAGAATTAAACAGCATATTTTGAAAACACTTTAACTATAGAGAACAACCAAATAAAATATATTTTTTAATGAGTTAGTAAAATTTTATCAACGTTTACCACAAAATATATGTTTGTATTTTTTAAAAGTTTATTCCTATGAAAATTGGAATGTAGAGAACAAAACCTGGGATAGAATATAGTATGTATTTTCTGAAAATACTAGCGTAAACTAATTTTCATTTTCCTCTGCAGTGTTAACTCTAAAAGCGATTACAATAAACTGCTATCAAAAGAAACGACAATCTGACCACATGTTCAGATATCGTGCACACTCCAGAGTCTATCATGTACAGGTATATGAAGGCCCCTATGGTCATTTTAGATATCAAAGTGATAATATATCAACCCACATCACATGCCTCACAGAGCAGTTTCATTACTGGCGCATCGACTGATTGATAATCGATACTTTAATACACACAAAGACAAAACAAGCTCTTTTTACGATCAATAAATGGCCTAGCAGAGCGAAAAGAGGAACAATTATTTGTTATGATTTTTTAAAAAGATTTAATCGATAATACACAGTGGATAGTTGTTATCTTAATCCTTTCATAAATACGTCAAAAACAAATTATCTAAAACTAAAATAAAGCCTTCATTGATTTGTGACCAACAACCCCTCAGAAAGTTCGATAAAAAGAAAAGATAAAATAAGGGTACTTTTTTCCCCTTTTCTCGCACTTTAGTCATTCTTTAGATTTTGGGGTAGTAAAAATAAGATTTAGAAAAAATGTAGCCAAATTATTTGAAAGGGATTGAGGAAACCATTAAGGGGAAAATGCTGTCAACCTAACTAGCAGTGATTTTAAACCACCCCCGACAAACCAGACTAGATGAGCCTAATATTTAGTCCAGGTTACCAACTATTAAAATAACAGTAGTGATCATGAAGTATACAGTGCACCCCATTTACTCAAGATACCTTGATTGATTCCACTATGGTGATGCTTATAAGCAGGGGGTGACCTGGCGGTCTAGGGGTAAGGTGTCGCACTTCTGTGCTGGGGCTCCAGGGTTCAATCCTCGGTCCCGACACACAGACTTATCTGATTGCCAAAAATTTCCTTCATCTGGCAACACGTGTATTAATCACAACTTATGAATGTGTGGAATGCCAGGCTTCCACCGTGGTTCGGATCCCACGTTAAACTGTAGGTTCTCCATTTCATCTCACAATCACCCTTCCATTACACATTAGCATAAGTGCGTACAACCCGGACGGGTAGTAAGACGTGGTGCTAATAATAATAATAATGATAATACAAGCAAGGTCTGGATTTAGATAACCTATGAAATATCATATATGACCTACAAAATGATCTAAAATTTTGAAAAAAAAAACAAAACAAAAAGTTGAAAAAAATATTTGAAATAAAAGTACACGAAAAATTAAAATCGCACTTTACACATACAAAACTCAAAATAACTAAACCATTGGACCTTGCTGAACATAACATTGATTTACAAATAACTACTTCATAATTAATAGCTTTACCCTCTCAACGCAACCATCTTCAGATTTGAAGTGTCTTACCATAAATGTGTATTTTACAACCATACAAGCAAAGAGGATACAAACTTAATTGCCTACATAATAATTATTATTACTAGTTGATCGTTGTAGCAATGCATGAGTATTATAGCACTAAAAAGTATTATAGATTTTTTATTGGGAAAAATATATATAATAATAACTCAATTGACTTTCTAAATAAAAGTTTACTCGTCAAAGGCTATCAAATTACATGGATATTAAGCTTTTGTTCTTTGATTTGGATCAAAACCTATATTTTCCCTCTTCCGTCCACGATGAGAAATTTAAAAACGACCCTTCTCCCAGCTATATATATATATTCGTTGTATCGAAACACAAAATTAGGAATTATTAAGCTTTTATTATTTTTAACCAAAGATAAATATTTTATTTACCGATATACAAAATAAGCAAATGATAGTTTCAATGGTGATGCAAATATAGAATTATTGTACAGTTTAGCTGCTGCCCACACAGAATGAAAATATGGAAAACTCGCAAGGAAAATCTAGTTCTAGGCTAATACATTTGCCGGCAGCCTGGACCCCTAAACTTTACAATGACTTCATTGGTTAAAATTGGTAAAACTGTCTAGGCCCTACTCTTAATTTCAACTATCAATAATGGGCTTATTGAATTATATATAGAAATGTGTGTGTGAGGGGAGAGGGTGTGAGATATAGAAAGAGAATGCTTAAAGGAGAATTCGTGATAAAATGTGTGAGAGTGTATGTGTGTATGAAATAAGATAGCGTAAGACTTTGGGAGTGATATTGTGTGAAAGAGAGAGAAATGTGGGGGCGTTTGAGAGGGAGATATTAGTTTAGAGAGAGAGAGCTATAGATAGAGTTTATAAGATAATGTTGGGGAGAAAGTTAAAGAGAGAAATTGATAGTTTTGAGTTTGAGATAAAGATAGTTTGAAAGAGAGAAAGAGAGTGATTTTTAGGGAGAGAGTGAAACTTAGTTTTAGACCGAGAGAGCGATATTAATATATAGAGAGAGCGAGAGTGATTTAGAGAGATTTTGAGAGAGAGGGAACTTGCGAGAGAGCTTTTAAGTGATAGAGAGCGATAATTTGAGAGATAGAGATCGTTCGAGAAAGAGGGAGCATCTGAGTAAGTGTGCATTTAAGGGAGAGGTTAATAAAGATAACGTGAGAGAAATTGTGTTATAGAGTGTGTATGTGAGAGTAGAGAGTGTGTGAGAGAGAGATTTGGAGAATATCATATGAAATAGTTATATATATTGTGTGTGTGTGCGGGTATAGGGTGTGATTGAGAGTATGTGAGAGCGTGAGAAAGAGTTTCAGATAGAGATAGAGAATGTGAAATTATAGATGTGGTACACAAAACATTAAGGAACTTTGAAATATAATGTCCTTAAAATTAAGTATCAACATGGAAACATATTTGATCTTACTGTATTTGTAAGAATGTGAGAAAATAGATAGGGTACACAAAACTATACTTTTAAATATCATATCCTCAAAATTAAGCGGTAAAATGAAAACATAGCTTAACTTATGAATTTGTATTGTGTTACTATTCACTAAAATAAACACCAAAACCCATTTATTTGAATAAAACAAACCTCAAAACCCATTACTTAAAAAAACCCACCAAAACTTATACTTAAATAGTTAAAAGGGCTATTTTAAAACTTTATTCAAGATCATTTTATAGTTTTGAGCTTATAATAAATCGCAAAATATATTTAAACATCATTTTATCATGCACAAAATAAAACTTAGACAATATTTTTACGAATTTAACTTAACCTTTTAAATTTCTAACTATGCTCAATATTGTTGATTAAAATGCAAATCGATAAAAACGTTTCAATAAAATGCTTCATCAGTTTAGGCATCTCGATCTAGCTCTGTTTTGACCAGCATTCAAAGAAAAATATTCATCCAAAGAGAAAATGGTGATGTGTTCGGACCAACAGATAAAGATTGAGCTATTATTTTTTATCTAAAGAGATATATTTTATTAGAAATCTACAGCCATACAAGGTGACCTGGTGGTGTATGGGTAAGATGTAAGACTTTGGTGCTGGGGGGGGGGCGGGGTTCAATCCTCGGTCCAGTCACAGATTTATCTGATTGCCAAACCCTTCCTTCACCTCTGACAAGACGTGTATTAATCAAAAATTGTGAATGTGTGGAATGCCAGGTCTCCACCGTGGTTCGGATAACAAGTTAAACTATAGGTTCTCCATTTCATCACCCTACCATTACACATTAGCGTAAGTGCGTATAGCCCGAACGGGTAGTAAGACGCGGTGTTCATAATAATAATAATAGCTCATCCATGCAACAAATAACAATTTTCATGGTGGCTAAACAAAATAACGAAAAACTGAAAATTCACTGCGAAAACCAGTTTTTTGTCGAAAACTACTATTTTCCCTGAAATGCTGGACTTCTAAACGTTAAAAAGCGTGGTTGTTTGTCAAAATTTGTTCAGACATTTGCTCGTAATTTATACTACCGGAAACGGAACCATCAAATTATTTATATGATCCTTGCAACTGTTTGTTGAAAATCTTATGGAGAATTTAATAATTTATAAATCAGTGATAGTATCGAAATAAATGGTACGACAAATAATACCCAATATGAAAATAGTTGTGTGATAAAGTTCAAAGAAAATTTTCAAAAATAGTAAGGCTCATTTTAGTAAAATGGCCTTTAATAATTCTTACTCATGAAACAAACTCATGATCTTGCTAATAATAATTATCACTTTTTATATATAAACTCTAACCAAATTGTTCAAAGATATTTAAAGTGTTATTTGTAGTGTCAAACACTATCAGATGATCAATTTGGAACCAAATTGTTAGAACCATTTGTAAAATATTTCAAGTTCTTGAAAAATAAGTCTTCAAGAACTAACCATAAATGAGTTTCTACCCCGAAAAAAAGTATACACTGTTAATATTCATGTCAAACACTCACAATATACTCGTTTAGAATCAAATTGTTTTAGCTATCTGTAAAATAATTCAATTTTTTGAAAAATCAGTCATAAGTAAACTACCTCTCATGAATTTTTGCCCACAAACAACTTATATAGTGTTATTTGTCATGTCAAACAAAACCAT
>CABFVX010000396.1:10579-37626 GCA_902151425.1 Timema shepardi
CCCCCCTACCCAAAAAAAAGGAATTATAAAGATTAAACATCATTTAACTACCCTAAATTAAAGGGCTAAGGTAAAAAAAAGTTTTTTTGGATAGACCTATAACATCTAAATATCAAGTTTGAAAAAACAAACAAAAAACAGTTTTTGATATATAGACAGGGACAGACAGACAGACAGATATGGGGATGGACATACTGACAGAATTGTGAAATTAACATCTTGGGTTCGTGTTTATATAAAACATAAAAAATCTTCATAATCTATTGAACGATTTTTTTTTCACGATCACAAACTCAAAATTGCCTATAAGTCCCTAAACATTACCCAAAATTGATGTAAAGCACGAAAATTTGATCTTAAACTCAGAAATGACAAAAAAATTATCAAAAATCACATATAATTTAATTATTTCTACAACCAGAGGATCATAAACAGAGTTTATGTGCTTAAGAGCATTGTTTGTGATGGGATAAAATAGAGATGACATGTTATCAAAATCTGGGAACTGGTTATAGGGTAGAGCTAGGTGTAGCTAGTCAACGCATTTATGCTGTCGTTAACGGTAAATAAGGGTGTACATAGGCCTATGTTAAATTTTAATACCCTTGAATACTACTAACTCAAATAATCTAACCATCTAAAAGTGTTATTTTATCATGGCAACACTAAATTGGGCTAGCTATGGTCCATGAGTTCCAAGAATAGTTTAAATTTAATTAATTAATTTTCCTAAATATTAAAAAAATTCTAGATGTTTGCGTTTGGTTTATAATTAGATTTAATTTAATTGTGTTATCGTGCTATAAATTGAACTACAATAATGTACATTCACAAAGTTCCATCTAAATATTTTAGGAAAATATAAACTATAACAGATATTTTTATATTAGCTTAAAAAACTATTATTCACAAATACACTATTTAAAATAACTATTTTTAAATTTTTCTAACAAGAATACCTAAACTAAAATATAATGGACAATTTCCTGAAATAAATAATAATGTGCATATTGTTTGAAAAAGACCCAATTAAATAAGTAGACTATATTAACATTTTAGATAGGAACTTTCTATCGTATATTTAAAGAAAGAAATTTGTATTGCTTAGCACAAAAATGGTTTCATTGGTCATACAGTTATATTTGGTAAAATATCTGTATTTAATAATTTTAACACAATATTTGTTATTATTAACTGGTTAATTAAAAAGTTGAATAAGAATGTTAATTTAATGGAATTGCATCCACGTTAGTTTTGAGAGGAAATGAGGAAAATTTAGTGAAAAGTTATTAGTCAAAAGCTATCACGATTATTAATAATAATATAATACTTAGAACCGCGTCTTACTACCCGTTCAGGATATATGTTTACGTACTAATTATTCTAATGAACTAAGAATGGGTAAAGTTGAATTTAGAGGAAGTGAACCCCCATTTGAGTGGAGGGAGAGTATAAAACCATTTAGGAAAAGCCACCTCTAGTTCACCCGAGTGAGATTTGAACCTCGATATCCCCGTCCTCGGCAGTCTATCTCAACACGAAGCTTGCACGTTAACTAAATACACCACCGAGGTATGCAACCACCACTATTGAACCTTTATGAAATTAGAACTTCAACCACCCTATTATCACAATTACAATCTGTTTCAAGAAACACTTTATTACGTGAGAATAATTAAGGGTGTTAATACTTAATAACTCCATGGACCAGTTTAATAGTCGAGAATTATTACACCTTAAGTGTGGTACTAAATTAAATGCAAAACAACACCTGCCTAGACCTAAATGTATGGGCCAGTTTTACAAATGAAACCAAGCCACATAATTCTTGTATAGTTAGGTGACGTCTTGTATCTACTGTAGCACCACACTTGAGCACTATGGTATTAGGAGGTTGAAATTTCAGTGTAGCAATTACAGAAGTATGCCAGCTTTCTCTATCTTGAAATAGTTCTATCAACTCACACGCATTAACTCATTAGATTATTAGAGTTAGATATCAATAAGGATATGATTTATTAGTATTAACATATTATTTAATCATTATATAACCTTTAAATGTACCCGTTACATAATACTTCTAAATTTAATAAACTGTTTTTAAATTAATTATACTTACAAGTTAATCTTGAATGTTAAAAAGAAGTAACAAGATTAATTAGAAACTTCGAGTTTAATTTATTAATATTTATTTTAGTGAGAAAGTAAGTTTTATTTTCATCACACTCATTAACTCAATACACCTTATTTGTTTCAGGTCTATACTAATAACATTTTCTCATCTGCGTCTGATCCTCCCCACGATCGCTTCTCTTTGGTTTTGCCGGCCATCACCCGGAACATATTAATTAAAATTACATTTAACGTTAAAAAGTTTTAAAATACTTGGTTACCAAAAACAAAACTAAGCTTATTGAAAAAAAATCTTAATTTTTTTTTTTTGTGAAAGAACTAAAGCGATAAAGTAAGTATGACAAAAGTTATTTGATTATCTAATTTGTTTTATCAAGTAAACTGATCAGATTTATGTCGAGATTATCCTTAGTGTGTTAATTATCTCGAAAAAATAAGTGCATTTTCCATGAACCAAAACATTTTTCTGAACTTTAAAGATCTATATCTAAAATTAATGTTTCATGATTTAAAATAACTACACCCTCAAATAGTACAATTTTTTCTAAAGCATTTTATTAACCTTTCAGATCACGTTTTTTTAAAGTAGGAAAGTTTTATTTTACATTACTTTTTTTAAAACAAGTATAACCAATTTCAAAACTTGAGAACTTAGGATAAGTTTTGTTAAAAACTTTCTACCCCTGACCAATTTCCTTAATCCAAAATAAACCTGATAGTTTTATGATTGGGATAGTTTTACGGATGGTTCAATTTAGATCGGATTGGCCAACCCCAGCTTGAGTGAGTCAGATACATACACATCTACTACGCATGCGTCATGAAACGGGTTGCAGCATAGCTTCTTTAGCCTGTGAGCTAGGGCGGTTCAGCTCACCCAGAAACATTACGACCGATTCACCTGGAAGTATTCCTGGAGAGGAAACCAGAATTCTCCTGGAGTCGTAGATTATATATTTCTTTTGGTTGGAATGACCGGGTCCGAGAAATGAAGGACATATATGAGATTTATAGCTTCCAGAAGTACACAAAATGCCCGTCTTTATAATAACTGAGTGGTTAGGGTGGTTGGCCTAATATATAAGGAGGATTTCTGCAGGTATAGGGACGATGGTATAGGTCTGGTGAATTTCCTTAAAATTCATTTTTATGGTCCTTTCAACTAATAGTACATTTTATCTTAAAATTTCTAGCGTGAAATGTAAATTTTGGTTTATTTAGCTTACAATCTTATTTTAAGTTAGTAATTCCTGTAATTAAAGATATCCATATTAGGGAAATGAGAACGTACGTGATTAAAATGGATGTAAGTTATGTAAAACACGGGTATTTTCAGGTTAGACTTAACTTGCAAAGTGTTGAATATGAGTGTTATCCCTGGGATTTTTAAAAAGCACGATATAATGTGCGTTTAACACATCCCATAAATCAAACCGCAAGATAGGTATTTTCTAGGCAAATATGTGTTCTAACAGAACACGTCTTACCTATTTGACCAGATGCAGCCTCTAAAGTTTAACACACAACCAGGGTTTGAAAAATAACTGGCTAAACATAAAGTACTATTGGTCCAAAATTATTATTTTTTACTTCTAGAAAAATCATGAGTCACATTAGTTCAAGGTCAGTATCAGGTCAATACTGAGTTGTGTCTGACGGGGAGATCAAGTTCGAAATATCAGCCGGGATACTTGAAGGTAGTTTCCTGAATCATTTAGAAATTAATTTGGGTGTACTTATTAAAATCTACCTCATTCAGTCAAACATATTCTTAATATTAAAATAATACTAGCGGAATTATTATTATTATTAGCACCGCGTCTTACTACCCGTTCGGGTTATACGCACTTACGCTAATGTGCAAATGGTAGGGTGAATGTGAGATGAAATGAAGGACCTACAGTTTAACGTGGAATCCGAACCACGGTGGAGGCCTGGCATTCCTCACATTCACAAGAGGTATTGTCAGAGGTGAAGGAAGGGTTTGGTAATCAGATAAATCTTTGCCGGGACCGAGGATTGAACCCCGGCCGCCAGCATAGAAGTCTGACACCTTACCCCTAGACCACCAGGTCACCCTGAATTAATAACTTTAGTTATTAAAAAATCTTAAAAACAATGTTTTATATTATTTTATTTGACTTATTTTACACACTTAGTACGATAGGAGTTCGCAGATATTTCGTTTATGTAGGCAAGCTATAATATTGGACACTTTTAATAAATAATAAAACTTGTGTATTGAATAGATATACATAAAAATGGTTAATATCTCAAGTTCAAATTAAACTTAGCAATATTTTGTACACAAAAGTATCTGTATTCGATTATATGGATTTAAAAATCACAATCATTTTATTTTGAAATTTTTATTTATATTTCGTTCCTACAGTCTAAATGTGTGTATTTTTACGCTCTAAATGAAATTTCACTTCACCAACTAAGGTAGCTGAAGCGACCATCTCTATTCTTACGGGAGGCCTGGGCCCACTCACCATTCCCTCCATTTTCGGTATTCTTAGGGTTTTGTAGAAAATTAAGATTGCCTCTTCTTGAACAAGTGGAATGAGACATCTTACTCGATAGCTGGTTGAACTACACTATTATAAATGCAAACACTCATATGTGATTCTACATTTTTTATAATTAGAATGATTAATACTTACATCCATTGAAGTTTTCTTTGTTTTCATTTATGCATCAGCTTACCTGAAACAATAATACAAACCAGGACTTTTAAAAATTTCATAACTTCAAAGACTAAGCTCTTTACTGAGCCAAACACAATATAAATATTAAAACCATTTTAGGGAGAAACTTTTAGAAAATAGAAACACTTAGTATGCTATCAACATCAAATAGGGCTTTAGTTTATCTATGGAAGGGGAGATTTGAAAATCACACATATATATATACTAAAAGTTTAGTAACATTTACAAATGTCAAAAGGTTCATTACTATCTAAATAAAATTGTACTATTAATTTAACCAGGGAAGGAAAAGAGTTGACATTGTTTTATTCCACTATGGTGTCGTTTTTAGGTTAGGTTCATAGTGTAATCGGTCAATGTAAGACTACAAACTTTCAGTGAAAATGTAGTGTATATTTGTAAAACAAATGTCTTTTAATCTAGCTTTATAAGATGTGATTAATTATACAAAAATAAACAGTTAAAATAGAATCAAATTATAGAGTAAAAACGACGTCACTTCCGGCCAATATTTCCACGACGAGAGATTAATGAATATTTGAAGGTTGGTTCTTTGTAAGGAGCAAACACGATAGCGGAAAACGGGCTGAAGGATATCAGACAATGTCCGGCGGACAAAGCTTACTTTGAAGGATCTAACAATATGGTATGACGTGCGGACAGACATCCAGTCAATATGCAAAGCATTCTTTCCTCTTTTAATGTTAAAGGATGATCCCATCTCTTTGACGTGTCAATCCAAAACCTAAATACTTGTCCTTTCACGGTCCTCATCTTCAATTTGAATTTTTAATAAATTTATATATTTAAAATTTAATCTGAAATTTAGGACACGACTGATTATATCAAGCACGACTTACAAAAAAAAGGTAGATTTTTGTGGTACAGTTACAACACTCAGTCTTCCAGGATTTAATTTTAATCACTGTATAAACCTAATTTAACCCCAAATAAATCTGCTTCTAGGAATATCGGAATTCAAACGCAGGACCATTAAACCAGTAATGAGATGGGCTACCAACTGAATTGAGCTAAGGTTTCAAACCTAAATTAATATTACATTTAACTTTGATATACATTTTTAATAAGGTTTAAGTCACTCCAATATTGATTAATGATGGGTTTTATTCTACCCGTCTGGATTGCACAAATTTCATATATTATTATGGAGTAGGACTGAGGAAGGTAGGTGTTTAGAATAAATGTATCCAGGATTGCATGGAAATTGAGAGAAATGATTTAGTTAGAACCAAACTCTGTAAATCAAGTTGGGATTCCAGCCCCAACCTCTTCATCGTTTGTAACCCTTACAAGTAGACCCTGACATTTAGTCCGTGTGCCGACCGATGCAGGTAAAATACAATTATAACGCTCAGATGTTAAAATGTGTAAGTGATATATAAAAAAAATTATAATTGTGTGAAATAGAAAAAATTGTATAGATTTTTAAACGCAATAAAAATGTTGGGTAAAAAATTACAACTAGCTTGAACATAAGTGAAAATACAAATATATTTCAACTTAGAAGAGATTAAACAAATCATTTTATAAACATGTTGGTCTCTTATGTTATTACATTTTTGAGTTTTGAGATTTTAAAATCTAAATAAAAAAATAGGTAAAATAGAGTGCTATCTGGGAGAAAAGGAGCAAAGTAACACAAAACAATGGGATGTTAAATAATACAATTTCATAGAAACAAGTTTATGTTTCAAACTTAAGAAAGAGCAATGAACTTAGCCTTTTATTGGGCATAAGCATATAAGTATAAAAAAATATTGTACCTTTATTAAAAACTAATAATAAGGAAAAGAGATTCGTATTTAAAAGGAGTATTATCATTTTATAAATGTGTTTATTCTGAATTCTCAATTTCCCGGGAAATCAAGGACAAAATAACCACGAACGATTCTAAATCACGGAAAATAAAAATACATTTTTCACTTAGTAAGAAATTGGTTAACTGAAATAAGTAAATCCTTTTCTGTTTTCTATATTATATTTAACATACTATTAGGGATGAATAAAATTAGCTGTAACACAATTATATTTGAAAACAGACAGTCATCTTGCTGCACACATTCTACGGCCTCCAGTTTGTTAGTGCGCATGCGTCGTACGGGAATGACAGCGCACGAAAGAGATCTACATAATGGTTGTGATAATAAATTTATGTAAAAAATAAAAGGGATAAATTTACCCACGGCTATTCCACAAAACGGTTAGTCGTTACCAGATTAATCTAGACATTCCTCAAATGTTCACACAACAAACATTTGCATCTAGACCAAACAATATAACATACCTGAAAATGATATCGGTCTTAAATGAAGTAACTGATATGGTTATGGGAAAGATAAATAATTTGATGTAATAAAATTTGAAACTATTTATTAAGCTCCATTCTCAATGGAATATGAAGAACTTGAGAAAGGTAAGTTTATAATTTAAATATTTTCTTCGTCCTTTCACATTTTTATTTTTCTATATTTTCGTACGGTTCCCAGATGAGAGAAATAACTTGGCTTCATACCAGGAATATTTCTTCAAACCCTCATGAAGAGGCAGTTGACAGACGTATGGAGGGAAGCAGAAGAGGGTGAAGATTGTCCAAGAAAGTTGTGGAGGTGTGGTGGCTGTTAAAGGGGGTTGGGTTGAAGGAAAGACTTTGGAAGGAAATATATCGGCTCGTATTCTTATTGCTTCGTCTGAAACTTGAAAATAATGGAGACGATGATAAAAAAAAAATGACATGGGGATTGAGTTTGTGACAAGATAAAATAAAATACAATAAAATTGAAAAATAAATGGTATGAAACTCGGCATAGACTTTCTCAATCCACTGTTAAAAAATGGAGATATTTACTCAAAACTCTTAATATACGTGAAACGAAATAATACACATTAATAAACGTGAGATTTTTAGACATTTTATTACACGTTGCAAATCTTATGATTATTTCATTGCTATTATTTCCTCATTTATTAAGTAAGAACAATAAAAAAAGTTAAATATTGACTATTAAGTATAAAATGATAAAGATAGATATTTTCTTTATAAATATATTCCCTAAGAAGTTTAAAGAAAAAGAACATACATTTTTTGAGATACTTAGTCATTTACTTCCTCTATGCTATTAGAGAATTATTGCGGTAGATCTTAAGTAGTATCTCTTTATAAAAGTTACTAAAGCTCACAAATATGTGTTTTTATATTTACCAATATCTCAGAAACTATTGGTTTTGTAAAGATATATTTCAAATAAAAGTTTTTTATTTTTCATAGTACTATAGTTCTGCGATGAGAAGTTATTTTGTATCCCAAAAGTTGAGGAGATTCACTTCTATATAGCACCCAAAAAATATTTTTCATGGCAAAATTAAATTATCCATTTTATTTATACTTTAAATCAACGACATTCGAATTTTAATCTAAATCATTACAGCCGATTTTGAGAAATTCGACTTTTTTTTCTTTTCAACTTTTATTAAATTACCCCTTAATTTTAGGGTTAAACATACACACATATTTGCGTATAGCTTGAAAGTTAATGGTTTTATATAAATATATTCCAAATAAATGATTTTTATTATAAATATACCTACATATTTGCAATGAAATATAATTTCATCTCTCAAATAGTTACGGAAATATTCATAAATTTTAGAATTTACGCATCAGACCGAAACACTTAAAGTCATTTTGACGAAAAATTAAGAGTATACATTTTGTTTGTAATATTTATTAATGCTTAGAAATTAAATTTAATCACAATCGTTTCATCTGATTTTGATAAAATCTATTTTTTCTCTTTTCACCCTTCAGTAAACTACCCTTAAATTCCAAAACCCTTTGAGGAAACCCTACAAAATCCCTAGAGATCAAGCTGTATCCCAATTGATAAAATAGTTTAGGTTCTACTTCGAGGTGCAGACAGACAAAGACAGACAGACAGACAGGCGGGAATGCAATTTTTTTTTATTTGAGGATTCATAAAACGTCGAACTTTATCAAAATCTCGATTTCAACTTTTTTACGATCAAAATACTTTCTCTATCAGTAAGAAATTGAGAAAGTAAAAATAAGCATCAATAAATAAAGGAAATAATAAAATAATATCAAACTTCTTATCACCAAAAATTAGAAATTTTAAATATTTTTCACTCCCACCTGTAAATGACATCCCCCATCTTCCCAATTAGCCAAGTGGTTATTGCTTTGTGCCAACGGTCTCGACTGGTACGTTTAACTACGACTTGAGATGTAAAGATTCTTATAAGATTTTAAATATGGCTCTCCAGCCTTCTCTATGGATTAATTTTGATGCATTTCCTTAAATTCGCCTTTTTAATCTTGTATTAATTTAAATTAAGTTTAAGGGTCAATAATATATGTGTTGATTCAGCTTTAATCATCACGTACACTGAATATCATCTCTGAGGTAACTACATTTCTACTATTGGGAAATAGTGTTGTTCTCTTGTTTCCGTGTGGTCAATCTTCCCTCAAATATAAGACCAAATTTGCAATGATTATTTGACGTTGTTAGCAATATCTAATTAACACAACACCCCAGCTTTTGACATAACTTAAAGCGAGGAGATTTGGCAACAATTACCCGCAAGAGAGCGAAAATAAAGCTTTTTTCCATAAGATCTGCATTGCAGTTCCATCAGCGATGATTTACGGTGTAGAAATAATTTAATTTCCTTTTAGTTTCTTAAAGTGCTAGACAACTGTCAAGATACCCACCTTGGTGGCGAAGTTGGCCCACATGCTAGTTTTGTGTTGAGCTAGACTGCCGAGGACGGTGAGATCGAGGTTCGAATATTGGTTGGGTGAACTGGGGGATGTTTTCTTTGAATGGTCATTCTGCTCTCCTTCCCCGCAAATGCGGGTTTACTTCCTATAAATTTAACCTTCCCTATTCATAATTCATTATTGTAATTAGTACTTAAGCATATAACCCGAACGGTTAGTAAGACACGGTGCTATAAATAACATAAATAACTGTTGAGATCTCATGGCCTCCAGCTGAACTCTAAGGATGGTCGGGATTCCGTTATACAAGAATTAATCTCTAATTTTTCATTGACGGTTGCCTAACTACAGGGTGACCCACGGAAAAATAGCCCGCCCCCTATATCCAGCAGGCGCCTCACTCTGAATTGGAGGAGGTCAATCCCCTTCCATCCATATTGTGACATGAAGAATGAATCAATAAAGCTTTAGATAAGCAGTTCACTCGCTCACCTCCTCCAATTCAGAGTGAGGCACCTGCTGGATATAGGGGGCGTGCTACATTTCCGTGGGCCACCCTGCAGTTTCTCGCAGGGCTGTTCCGATGTTATTGTCTTTTCTGGCAGTAATTTTGGGGTGGAAAAGGGTGACGAGATAAACAATTTTTTAAGAAATCCATAGGGATTTGCATCACCACCAAAATAATCAATGCAAGGGCCTTATTGGGTACAAGCTCCAAGATTTTGATATTTGGGCTAGCATCGTCCTTCGACAATTTCTAGCTATATTTTGAGAGATAAGAAACCCTTATGAACAGATATTTTAGTAATTGAAGAGTAAGTACCTTCTCAATCAGTAAATTAAGTAGTTCATATCAGCCCACTTCGGTTGACGCATGGTTTAAGGCATCACCGTCACAATATACTGGACAACCAAAGACGGGGAGGTCAGAGAGAGAATCACGGTAGGGTGTATTGAAGGTTTTTTTTCTAAATGGTTTTCAACTCTTTATCACCCTTTAAATTTGGGTAAAATTTTTCTAAATTTGTCTTCCCCATACCTAACACTTTAGCATAGTTAGTAAATATGATTATAACCCGAATGTAGAGTAATACGTGGCGCTAAAATAAAAGTATTTATTCGTAGGCGATCAAAACTTAAAATAATGTTTTCTTTCAAATCAGGCCTAAGGAATACGTTTAGGAGGATTGTGTAAGATTGTATATAGTCCCTAAACGAATTTTACGCCCTTAAGACAAGAGTAACAATTGTAAATAGATGCTCCACTACTTAAAAAGAACTCATAATCAGTCACGTTTGATTTAAAACCTACTTATGAAACCTTGATTTTATAGTCTCAGAATACAAAATACATTTCTGATGCTCATTAAATTCTTGAATTCACTTTACTTAAATTTATTTACCGCCATGCATATTTACTATACAGTTTATTATACCTAAAATATAGCCAAATCACAACCAAAATACTTAACATACTTAATGGGTTGCTCGTGGAGTTTGTTGAGTTAACTCATTGAAAGCGCCAATCATCATATATAATAGAAATAAATTATTAGTTTATAACATTTGGTATAGAAAGTGCAAATAAAATATGAAAAAGAGCCCTGGTGTGTATTCCTACCTAATTACAAATGTATCTACACTGAAGAACGTGTTTTGAAAATAAGTCAGTATAGTTGCTTCTCTAAAAATTCTGCATTGTGTAAAGTAATAATAATTAATCTATAATATATTTTATCTAGATACATTTTAACGCTATTTTACCAAAAGTATAACTCAAAGGTATTGTAATAAAAATGACAACTAATGCTAACATTATTCCAATTTTCTTAAAGGGTGAAAATATATAACCAAGTTACTTTTAGAAAGATAAACAGCCTCTTATGTGATAAGTTTAAATGATATAGACCTCCTGGTTTAGAGTCGGACCCACTATTCTTGCAGCCACTCTGGCGTCTACTATAGTTCTAATTCTAATCCAAACATATGGTCCTCCTGGTGTCCGGAGACAAGATTTATTATGTTTATCCAATCCGAGGGGGCAAGTCGTAAGTTAAACCCCTTAGTTTACAAGGCGCATATATTAAGACAAACATTACCAAGCCAAATAGCGTGATTTTATGGCGTTACATATAAAAAGTAAGTTAATAAAATGTTCAGTGTGGAAACTTTCGTGAAACTCGTAAACATGGTGTTGTTCTAGCCATGTTTTGTGGAATTACTCTTGCCATTATAAAGTTAAGAGTGTTATTCAAGTAAGAGTATTGACGTTTGCCTGATATTTCCCATGTAGGATAACCGTCAACACCATATACTCTTATTATTATTATTAGCACCGCGTCTTACTACCCGTTCGGGTTATACGCACTTACGCTAATGTGTAATGGTAGGGTGATTGTGAGATGAAATGAAGGACCTACAGTTTAACGTGGAATCCGAACCACGGTGGAGGCCTGGCATTCCCCACATTCACAAGATGTCTTGTCAGAGGTGAAGGAAGGGTTTGGTAATCAGATAAATCTGTGCCGGGACCGAGGATTGAACCCCGGCCGTCAGCACAGAAGTCCGACACCTTACCCCCTAGACCACCAGGTCACCTGCCATATACTCTTCTTGGAAAAAGCATACCATATTAATTCCTAGTAAAACCCCTTTGTTTAAAGTTACCGCTACTACTATAAGTTGAGACGTGAATTAAATTAATGTCTTAATTAGTCTGGTTTGCTGGTGATGGGGAGGATAGGGTTTAAATCCCAGCTGGGTGTATTTGAGGTTCTCACGCAAATATGGATATATTTTTTCTATGGTAAATCATATAAACTCATTAGCGTAGTTAGAATGCCTATAGATATGGCCGTTTTTAGTAACAGACCAGAATACTGAAGTTGACAACATTGCGCCAGGGTCTTGGTCAACTACACAGGCACGTGCAGTATTTCTGATATGTTCAGTTTATTTTACTACTCTGAGCTTTTGTTTCGTGTATACTCTATTTAAGTGTTTTGATCAATTTGTGCGTTGAATTTTTCTATTGCATTATTAAAATATTAGTTTTGTACCATCATTATGTTATACATTTTTTAAAAGCTAAAGAAAATGATAAGACGTTGTGTTACAGGTTTTAAACGTAATTAAAGCTCTTATAAAGCTTCAAGTTATGTAAATGTTGTTCGTTTCTTCCGTGTTGAAGAACTTAGACCAAAATGGATTAAAATGAATCCCAGGGATTGTTGGTCAACGTCATTGGAATCAGAAGTGTGTATAAAACTTTTAGGATACCATGATATACTATCTAAGACAGAAATTTATAAAGATAGAACCGGATGTGTACGAATATACACCAGAGATCGCTTGGATTTAAATCTAGAAACCGAAACTCAAATATGTCTTTTACCTTTTTAATTGACTAAACCACAAATAGACAAAGAAAGTGATCCTGAAATTAGAACGCGTTTTAATAAACATTCTGGAAGTAATGGCGAATTACTTTAAAATCGACGTTTATTTATCTCAATAATGTACCTAATTTAAGGTAGAGCTAGTTAATTAAAGTCCGTACCAATATGAAATTGTAAACCAAGTTATCTATATTTTCAATTCTAGGTCTGAAAAAAATAAACAGAAGTGCTTGCTAATGTTAAAATTGACAAATAGCTGTCATTAAACGTTAACATACGTGGTTTTTATGCCATTGACGGTCACCTTAGACTGACTGTACAACCGAAGTTAAAGTTAGAAAAATGGTCGCAACGGCAAAGTATTTTCAACAAATACTTTGAAAATATATTTTGTACCTTCCTTAGGAATTGTTATTGAAAACATCGTGAAAAACATAAGTGTAATGTAAGTACACATACTAGAATGGTGTTGAACTTTTCACTTAGTTGGATTTTCTAACGGAAAAAATTAAGTACAACACCAAAAACTATTACACAGTTAATACGATCATCAAATATTTTCTATTACACTCATTCTTGCTACTCCCTTTTAAGCTCGACCCATTTTCTTGTACTACTCCCATCGATATATTTACAATAATTATCATCCAAAATGAGGATTTTTAAAAGTTATTGCTCTCAGAATAATCATTTTATTAAATTGGGTGCCAATAAATTGATGAATTGAGAGAAATATGTTCTTTCTCAAGTGGAAACAAATATAATGTCTAACCAAGCATTATTTATAAAAATGGTAGGCTTGAATTTTCAGATACAATAGAATTATACTAATTGAAGACTGGTAAAAACAGCACTTACAATTAATTTCAAAACAATGTGCCTTTCCAATTTGGAAAGGAAACATATTAAGTTTGTATTAAAAATATTCACTGAAACAACTTTGTCTGCCATGAAATTAAATCAAAATACGTCAACTGGAATGGTTTAAATTTTTCAAATGATGGAATACTGGTATTGTATATTGGATAAAATTCAATCAAAGGTTCTATTTATACCGGACTAATGTTATTAATTAAAGAGTTTGGAATATGAAAGATTAGATTTTTTTTGTAAATAACATGTTTAGTTGGTGGGGAAAATATAAATCACTAAATTTAAAATTAGGATATATTATTATCAACACACATAATCCCCTTTATCATAGTACTAAAGTTTTAATAATATTGACCAAATATTCACTTAATGACTTGGGTGTGGATTTTGTTTTGACAGGTAAATGATAACCTAAATACTCGATTTAGCAACTCCCCTCAACTGTTGGAAGTAATTTGCAATGTTTCAGTTGAACGGCCTCTTGAATCAGAGAAGAAGCTACGTGTATAAATTGTACTAGAATTACATTCTTCAAGGTACGGGAAATTAAAACTCAATGTTGACATTGTTAACTAGTTTGACACATTGAATGTCAAGGGTTTAATTAATTTTGATGACTATTTTGGTCGTATGGGGAAAACATTATATATATATATGAAATTTTTTATGTGATAAACTGATATTAAATTAATATTTTAGTTGATATAAACATATTAGTACATTTGTAGCTATTCCTACTACATATTTTCTATGCGTTTGGAATTCATTTCTTTTAATTATGTTTCAGATGTTTCTAATACAGATAATAGCTATTTCAACTATCTTACAAGAGGAATTACCATTCCATCAACAGCAATTTTGAGGATTGAGATTAGTGGACGTTTAATAATGACAATTTTAATAACGGACATATTCAAAAATTAATTAATTTATTCAGCACAAAAATCAAAAGCATATTCTTGGCTCGTAAATATATTTCTATACAACAATTTATTAACAAAAATTTGTTTCTTCGGTAATTTATTTAGTGAATTGCTATGTATGGGTTTGTAAACGCTTAGAAATATACTTTTTTTTAACAAATACACTAAGTAGAGGAAAATTAAATTTGTAGTGAAAATTCTTATTCAGTAAAAAAGAGAAAATTAACCACACTATAAAAATAAAGTTTCAAATTTTGCTTGCGCGATTGGTAAGTGCTAAAATTAAATACATAAATTCTCATTTGTATTCAGTGTTTGAATATTTTTGATCATTAATATATTAATGTTATGTAGAATGTATATATATTTTAACTATACACATATTTATATTGGATTTGGAGGTCAAAGAATTAACTCTTATTTTCAAACACTAATTTGCCAAAGGGTGTGACACTGAAATGAGCCCGTGACTTTGGATAGAACAACAATACTCCTTACGGTATTCGGTAGCGTAGTTGGTAAACGCGCTAGTCGTGTTGAGCTCGACTGCTGAGGACGGGGAGATCGAGGTTCGAATCTAGGTCGGGTGAACTGGGGGTGGTTTTTCCTAAATGATTTTCCTCTCTACCTCCACGCAAATGCGGGTTCACTTCCTCAATTCAACCTTTCCAATTCCTAATCCATTATCGCAATTAGTGCTTAAAGCGTATAACCCGAACGGGTAGTAAGACGCGGTGCTAAATAATAATAATTCAATGTATTTTAATAATTTTTAGCATAATATTTAAGTCATGTTTTTAGACAATATATAATCCTTACCTAGCAAATATTAATTTCAAAATTTGGCTTTAATATTTATTTTTGCACATTTTCCCACTTCTAAGTTATTGTGGTTTTAATAATACACGTGAAATATGTTTAAATTAATTGTTAGAATCATTCATAGTGGCCCATTAGTTTTCAAATGAACTAAAATATTAAATATTCATTTAATCACGCTCCGTAAAATACAGCATATTGCTAGAACCCATGACGTCACATCAAGTACATTTAACCACAGTTGACACCATGGCCTGAGGACCGTGGTGTAGGCCAGATAGGTGATTATGGATGGTTTAAAAAAATATATTTTATTAAACTTTCTTTAGTATTCAAACTTGATTTTTATTTTTATTATTTCTCTAGATATTTAGTATTTCTATTCAAACACTAAGAGTACATCAGTAAACGTCTAAAATGTGGGTGTTAATAAAGGCTTGTACACTGTAGTGAGCTCAACATCTTTGCCACTTTCTTACAATAAAATGTCTACATAAATAATCGAGCCAAACGAGAGTTGAGGCATAGCCTATCAGAGTTAGGAGACCAACGTTTGAAATTAAACTCGCATTGCACTTCGTCACAGGTAATGGGCAGTGTTTTTTAAAATATACCAACATGGATCAACGAGGATTTGTTTCCAGAGTGTGATTTATCACCGTTTCTCCCTTTTACCACCCCTCCCATTACATTCTCTCGCCACGCTAATGCGGATATAATTCCTTTGAGCTACCCTTCTCATCCCTAAACCTTATTGGAGAGATAAAACTAACAGAGACTTAAATTACATTATCTCAACGTTCTCACTGATATAAAAGGCTCACAAAATGTTTAATGTTAGATTAATATTTTTGTTCCCTGTCTATTTCATGTCTGGGTTATACGAATTTAATTACACTAAGATTATAGAGGTAGATCTTAGAATAAACTTTCCCTTATTTTCGTGGAGGACGTGGGAGAAATTCTTTAGGGCACCCGTTCAGGATTCAAAACCCAACCTCCCCATCCCGAGTTGTGAAGCAAACTAAATGAACCTGGAAATTAAGCCATGTGCCCACAGGTCGATTTGTAGACTTTGACGATTTATATAATACCAGTAAACTCTTGCGAATCCTTCACACATTCAACCCCCCCCCCTCCTTCCCCCCCACACCAAAAAAAAGATCTATTATTTTGTTGGGTCTTTGACATTAAATACTCAGCGAAGTGTATAATATACAAAATAGCAAAGAGAGTTTATTAATCTGAATGTATTTACAATTTATAATACCTCTTTGTATACAATACTTGATGTCAGAATGCAATCATCTTGAATTTTTTTGTTTGTAATTTTCGGTAAGTGATACAAAAATTGCAAGATTTTTCTTTTAACTTAAATTTTAAACAAACAATGTGTTTTAACGTAGACTGAGTATGCTATGTCAGAAATCGGTACATAAATCCTTTCCACTGATACCTTATTCATCGCCGTAAGCTTTGTATTACTTGAGAAAAAGGGATGTTGACAGTAAAAATAATTTATAGGATATTAAATATTTGGCTTTGACTATTCCAAACGGTGGGTTATTCAAGTGCGAAATAAACTTATTACAATTGACTGACAGCTGAAAAAATTGAGTGAAGACGAGGGGGTGGAAGGCGAAGGGAAGGGAGAATGAGGAGAAACCATAACACGAAATGGAACGAGTAAACGTCTTCATCTGAGGGATTGGAGACGTCCCAGCTCTTCTTGTTCTTCTTCTACCATGAACAAAACGTTGAAGTTTGGGTGGAGGAGGGATGAGTTGGTGAGGGGATCAACACAGAGAATTGCTTTACGTGAGTTGAAGAGCCCGACGGAGATCAGGACATATCAAAGCTTCAACCTTTACCTCCAACCAGCCACGACCAAATAAAACAAAGCTGGTAAGAAAAAAAAGGGTTTAACTGGTAAAGAGGAAGATTTGAAACGGGAGGGGAGGATGTTAAGAAAATAAATGCGAGAAGGCTCGAGAGACAACACAATTACTTCACACTCCTCACGCCAATGAGCTCAAAAGAGGCGGTTATTCGAGACTTTCTTAGCCTAAAATTCTGTTTTCAAGGGGGGTAAGCCATGGTCTCTTGATAGCCAGTGTAGACTGTATTAGCGACTTGAACGAGCAGAAATAGAATGGAAATCCAAGGTTGGTGGTAATGGAGAAAGCTACTTACAAAATAAGCTAACATGGGACAGCAAATCTTTTAATATAAAACCCTAGCTACTAATTCAAACGTATAACATAATAGTCCTTTGATGGCTTTCGAGAAAGTATGAATGAACCACAGGTGTGAATCTCCTTAGAAAATCCACAGGACCTAGATTAAATATTTCCGTGGAAGACTACGTATATCTATATAGTGTAGGAAACAATAATAATATAATTTTAAAATGCAAGGCAATGCTGTCCAGGTAATAATAGTTGCGTGTGTGTACTCATCAGTAGAAGAATATAGGTGTTATTAGCAGAAAATATTAGGGCTTCAATAAGGAAACTGTCCACTTTCTTCCCTCTCGTTCTATTTCTTACATTGGCGTTTAGTTATGATAGTGGCTAGAGTGCTTAGGTGCGTCAAGCTAAGATGCAGCCAGCGTTGCGAAATAGTTCCAAATTCACTAAGTAAGCATGTCGCTAAACAAAACACGACTAAAATTCTGATCGTGTGCCAACAATAGTGCATCAGCTCTGAGTGTGCGTACACAAATGTAGGCTGTCTTATGACATGTCTCAACAAAGAGGAGTGTTACTTTATTTTACTCGTCCTCATATCACCTCGACTGCACTCCTTATTTCAAAATATGGAGTAAATTCCCGACAATCTTTCCACAATTCATCAAGCTTTTTTCTGTCAGTGATCGTTCGCAGCCTTCCTTCTCTTGTCACTTATTTATCCCAGATATCCAGCGGTATATCTCACGGTACAGTACGCAACATATATGTGTGTGTGAAGAAAGGGGGTGGGAGGGATTCAGTTGGGAAAGATAAGTGAAAGGAGAAAAAAAAATGTTTGTAGGGAAACATGACACTTCCCTGGGCTGTCATAATACTTCCATCCTTTTGAGTCTTAGCTAGACCCGGTTCTCATTTATTATTCACGAGGCCATCAAGAATGAAATATATTATGACAAAGAACCTAAGTCAACAGTTTCTACTTCCTCAAAGAGAGGATTATTATTATTGTTGTTATTATTAACATTATTATCATCATCATCATCATCACTGCTATTATTACTTATAAAGTATGTCTAAAAGAAGACCGTAATGATTGACTTTACATAAAACATACAACAGAGACTCGATAGTTAGAGTTAAACTATTGAAAACACTAATTGACCGATGCAACTGGAAAATAATTAAACACTTTCATGTTCTTGAGTAATACCTTCGGAATATATAGAACCAAAAGAAATGTCTTTGATATACACATACTTAAGTATTACTACACTTTACAAAACAAAAAGCCAGTGAAGTGGATTGATTCCGTTTGGGTCCTTACGATAATTTTTAGTAACGCGTGCTTATGATTTTCAATACATTCTTGAATTTTTGTTTAGTTAGAATATTTACATTCAGGAATGTGTCTAACAAGGATTGTAAATTATCTCAGCATCGTATATTTATAACCAAGTCGTCAATATTTCATTATTACTCATGTCGGTTGCCGGTAAATAATGTACGTATATCCTACCTTGAGCTATATTGATCATCAAACAATACGGAACCGAAATAACGGTAATAATTATGTATTTTGAAAAATGGCACCCGAGCACATTAATAATTATGAATTTACCAACTATTGGGACATGTTTTTCTGTTCAAGTCTGAACATTCCGGCTAAAGCGAAAAGAATAACGAAAATGTTGGTGGAAATGTTAGTATTATTTGCCATATTGTCTGAACCAGGTTTTACATGCCACAATTAATATGAGACAGATGGCTTTACTTCCCCTCCGAAGGAAGTTGTGCCACGAATTTTTAACGCTCAAGAAAAATCCATAGATCCCAGATAGGTTTGAACCCACTAGCATCGGGTCCTGAGGCGAGCACTTTACCACAAGACTACCAAGTTCGACTACAGCATATTACATTTAAATGTAAAACCTGGTGAGTATGACTATTATATTAATATTATGAATAAAAGGGCTGTCTTAGTTTATTAAACGGTGGAAATGTTTTAATTAGCCCCAAACAACAATTTTTCTTAGTTTAAAGTGACTGGTATTATTAATTAAGTTAAACCAATTTTTAAGGAAAGCTATAGTTAAAAAATTTGTTAGACTTTTTTGAATTAATAAATGACATAGATGATTAAATAATGTTATTGCAGCAACCATGATAACTTTTAAATAATTTAATTCAATACAACAATCACTGAAAGGGACATAGAATTCTAAACATATAATATATAGGTATATATAACTTTTTATTAAATTAAATTTTTTTTTAGTTTATGTTTATCTTCAGTTCGGTGTCGAAAATGCAAGCAAATATGAACACAGACCTACATCAATTAACCAGTCTAATTCCCCAGTCTCGTGTTCTCGAAGTTTCTTGGCGTGTCACTCCATAAAAGAAACACTTCCTGAATAATGATCGTTTCTAACGTACACTCGTTTCTAACTCAAATTAGACCCTCTTCCTGGGCTCTGTATTCTGTCCATACCCCGCGTCCAGCATACCCTCCCCTACCCACACTCGTGTGGTAAGGATAACGAAGGTGGAGTTCATAGGAAGTGTACACAGATTTTGCGTAAAAGGATCGGGAGGGAAATAATATTTGGGATGATAAAACCCCGGCTGGGGATGAAAGCTTGACCTCTTCATCACCGGTAAACCAGACTAGACAAGTTTGACGTTTAATCCACGTGCCCACCGATGGTACATTATTCATTAGTCACGCGCAAGTGAACATGAAGCTTCTGTTGTATAATCTAGCACAGTGTTTCCCGAACTATGGCGCGCGGACTTCCAGGAGTACGTTACGCATCAATGAATTTGATTTATAGTTAATAAAATTTTGATATTATAAATTTGATGTATTGTACATATCAACGAATATTATGATGTGATGGTATGAGATTTTACAAGCTTTTCCTTCCTTTTATTATGGCTTTATATAAAAAAAATGGAAATATATATTATACTTTACAAACTATCAGGTAGTGGTGTATTTTATTTTTATAACTATCTAGAAAATTTACGTTGTTTAGGTCATTGGTCCGAAATGCCTACTTGGCTAGCACACTATTGTATTGTAGGAATATAGCAGGATAAAACCTATTTTACATTCCAAAATCCTACTAGATCCTTCGTGAATACCTATCGCAAATATTTAAACTATTAAGCAGTGCTTCAGATAGAAATAGGGTCCGCCACCTTTTTGATATCGCTAGACATATGAATTTAAGAAACAAATTGGTAGGTCAGCTTAGAAAAAAGATATTGAGAAAAAATATCAACTTTATATTTATCAAATTGTATTTAGTTAGTAATCTGTTTTTATGAACACAGTTGTTTGTTTGCTAAATATTTTGTGGGTCAGATACAGCCTGCGTACCTTTGGTTGCTGACCGTTGAAATATAAGCTTGAAACGTAATTTAATTTATTAGTGACTTCATCAAAATCTAGACAACGAGACTCACGTTCTAAGTATTAGACGTTTCGACCGTCAATATTTTTTACTTCTTCAAACAAGGAAGGATTGTCATGGAACAATTTAAATTTTGTTTTTAGTTTGTTTTTCCCTATCCTAGAATAAAATAATCCCTCCTTTGTAAGAGCTGGCCTTTAAACGATTCCACCATTGTCCGGTCACAATGTAAGGTGCACGTTATAATAATGAGTGATAGTGTAGACTCTATCCTGGAACGTTTCTATTTTAGAAGATAAATCGTGCTGGATTGATTTCTGGTTGGGGGTCCTTTCCTAAGAAGGACAATCGTGCTTATTCAGTCAAAATGTACCCATGTAAAATAATCCCTAAAACTCGTATTTTAGTATCCAAAGGGTATGGAGGGGAAGTAGTCACTACAACTCGTGTTTTAGTGCTCAAAGGGTATGAAGGGGAAATAATCACTAAAACTCGTGTTTTAGTGCTCAAAGGGTATGGAGGGGAAATAATCACTCAAACTCGTGTTTTAGTACTCAAAGGGTATGGAGGGGAAATAGTCACTACAACTCATGTTTTAGTACGCAAGGGGTATGGAGGGGAAATAATCACTCAAACTCGTGTTTTAGTACTCAAAGGGTATGGAGGGGAAATAGTCACTACAACTCATGTTTTAGTACGCAAGGGGTATGGAGGGGAAATAATCACTCAAACTCGTGTTTTAGTACTCAAAGGGTATGGAGGGGAAATAGTCACTACAACTCATGTTTTAAGTACGCAAGGGGTATGGAGGGGAAATAATCACTAAAACTCGTGTTTTAGTGCTCAAAAGGTATGAAGGGGAAATAATTACTACAACTAGCGTTTAAGTAATCAAAGGGTATGGGTAGGAAATAATCACTCCAATTCAGTTTTTATTAGTCGTTATACAGTCAATAATTATTACTATTATGTAGTCAATTACCAAAGTGTTTCAATAAATTAAAGTAAATTAAGTCTAATCAATGTCGTAATTATTTTGGATATAATCATAGCATGTTGCTTGGATACACGACTAATCTAGCGCTGACTAATAAATAACATATGCGTTTCGAGAAGGATTTTGCCTTATACGGAGTCAGTGAGGTTTCTAACACGGTATCCTCGGTGACAATACGACGCATGAGGCTACAAGAGGTACATTTTGATAGCTAAACTAAATAATAGGTTCTTCCTGTACTGATCATTTCTGCGAGTATCCCAAATATAGTTATAGTATCACAAAGAATCTTCTTATTAAGAAAATGCTCTACATTTTATTGAAACGGGTGGTACATGGACATTGTACATGCCACCGCTTAACTGACAAGGCATTGATACATTAATCATAATTTCACACAGAAAGATATGTTTTTTGAATGGTTCTTTGTTATTTATTCTGATAAAAATCAACTGAAAGGTTATGAACAGCTTAATATAACGATGGCGAACAAGAGTAGGTGAAATAAGTTGACGGCATAATACACAAAACAGTTTTATTTTTCAACACTCCGTGCAAATACGAATGGTTTTGATTTTTCTACTATATTAACCAGTGAACATAGGAAACAAATAGGAAACAAATAATTTTTTTTAATGAAAGAAACCTCTATTTAAATGGTTTGTTTGTTTTATAATCCGATTTTTCTCTGCTTTTTAGGTGAAAAAGATCAAATAATCAGCGATAGGAAATATCAAATTATATAGAAAGAGAACAGGATAAGACGACCATTTCATGTATGCTCCTGTGATTAGCCTTGGTGAGTATTTATGATTGGCCAAAGTGATCTAGTGGAAAAAATGTTTGCGTGTTAATAATACGTGATCATATGTGATTGTATAAGTAATATCATTTGAAGTTTGTTTGCTAATACATGAACACCTAGTGAACCAGTAAAATAAAGAGAATTTTATGTGTTTTATAATACATGAGCAGCTGGATTTTATCAGTTGAGCTAATAAAAGGTGCAGATCACCACGTCTTTTGTTCACAATCCTATATCTGCAAATGATACGTGATGTCTTAATTACGAAACCATGGTAACGTGCTATCTTTCATATTTCTACACAGTGATCACCAGTGAAATGTTGGTGGAAAAAGTGGTCCAATTAACGCATCAATAAATCACTATTATTTTAGAAATTAGGTTCAAATATCACGTTGGGTACTGACTCCTTAGTTCAGTTGGCAATATGTATTTTAACCTAAAGGTTTGCGGATATGATTCTCGGGATGGCCTCAGAATTAATAGATAGTGGAATTGGTCCCTCCCTTTACATTGCGATGCACTCGTATTATCACAGAGAATATATGACTGGATGTTGTCTCTTTTCTAAAGTTAAGTTGTAAAGCGTGTTTTGATACAGTTAGGTTGTCAAAGAGTACTACATACAACTAATTAAAAGCCAGATATATGTAGTTTTAACTTCCTAAATTTACCGCCTCTTTTATCTATCAGTCTAAGTTTCTGGCTACAAATCCGTAGGTCCCGGTTTTGATTCCCAATGCTTCCAAATTCTTGGGAAGCATTGGGTCTAGAACGGGTTCGACTCAATCTCGTGAGGGTTAATGAGGAGCTATTTTAATTAAAATATAGCAACTCCAGTCTATAAAACTGAGAGAAACAACCAGAGGGGTCGTTGCGCTGACCACATGGTACCCTCTATCAGCAGAAGTTGGTTCAAAGTTGGCCAACAGTCAATGGCTGCCTGGTCAGTACGGCTTGATCTAAGATTTACACCATGGTATTTCTTATAAATCGCCTTTTCTATAATGAAGTCATGGTAGTTATATTTACATGTCAATATAAATAGATAATATCGATGCCAATATGATATCATAAACATTATAGTAACATCTTACATGCATTATGCAATGAGAAGGAGTAGGAATAATATTAATTTCTATATACTCTAAAAGGTGATCTAGTGGTCTAGGGGTAGGGTGTCGGACTTCTGTGCTGGTGGTCCGGGGTTCAATCCTCGGTCCCGGTACAGATTTATCTGATTACCAAACCCTTCCTTCACCTCTGACAAGACGTGTATTAATCACAACTTGTGAATGTGTGGAATGCCAAGCCTCCACCGTGGTTCGGATCCCACGTTAAACGGTAGGTCCTCTATTTCATCTCACAATCACCCTACCATTATACATTAGCGTAAGTACGTATAGCCCGAACGGGTAGTAAGAAGTGGTGCTAATAATAATAATATATACTCTAAAATATCCATTCTTAACAGATTATACTATAGTTCCTCAAAGCTATAGTAGGATTTTAGTAGGCAGGACCACATCTTACAGTTATGACTACATTAACTACACCCATACGTCAAGTAAAGTGGTATTAAAATATAACTTATGATATATTTGACCTTTTTAGCAACACTAATAAAATAGTGAATTTTTATCAATGTTGGCTCCAGAAAATATGTTTTTTTTATAAACGCTCCTGCCAGAATCTTACAAGAGTTAAAACTTTAAAGCGCCTGCGCTCGCCAAGATCACAGCTCGACATTGCCTGCTCAGTCGAGTGAGATCACAACCTGGAACGCAGCTGTCGGATCGGGGCGCTCCGGGGAAACCCGGATCAATTCCCTGGTTGCCGGGAGGAGGGGAAGTGGGAAGGGTGAAGGGTGAAGGTAGGGGACGGTCTGTTGGGTGGGATTGGAAATATATCGTAATCAATTATTGTCCTGCCACCGGTAAGGTAAAGTCCTACGGTGAGTATACTTGACTCTGGTGTGGTAGGGTAGACCTCGGTCAAGACCGGCTGTAATTTTTTTTCTCCCCCTCCCTACATGGTGTGTTCTCAAATATCACTCAGATTAATAATAGCAATATTCTAATATATCCACATATTTTCACTCTTATATATTCTATATCTATAACATTTGATTCATAATCTCATATTTTCAATCAATAACTATATTAATTTAATCATATTCACCTAGTATTTGACTTATTGGTATATTATTAAATAATTAATTTGAACATAATTGGCACAAATGTTTAAGCTCTGTAGAAGTGGACCCGCAAAATTATTTTTTTCGGCACCACGTTTTACTGCCCTTTATGGGTATATGCATATTAATTACCAATTATGTTTATGTGTTAGTAATTATAAAGGTAGAATATAGAAGAAATGTTCACACATTAATGTGGAGAGCGTATGAAAAACAATTTATAAAATAATATACAATGAGAATTTTAGTCCCGATCTTCGTTTATCGCGAGTCTCGTCCATATTGAGAGAGTTAGGCCTTACATACGTGGCTATTGAAGTGAATACAAAACGTAAAATAAACTTTTTAGGTTTTAGTACCACATTTAAAACGTATATTTTCGTCAAAAACGCCCAATGAATTTAGAAATCTATTTAATATTAATAATGTATCAAGAAAAAAAACGAGGTTTCCGTTAGCAACAAATCTGGTGTGGTAGGGTCTGAAACATTTCAATGGTGACTTGGTAGTTTTTAGTTTCTCGCTATCGTACGGGTAGAGAAAGTATGTATTGAGATCGTAAAAAAAAAATTTAAAAAAAATTGAAATAGAGATTTTGATGAATTTTGAAGTTTCATTACCCCCCGAATCGAGAAATTTGTTTTTGAAGATCCATCTATTTGTGCCTCGGAGTAGAGCCTAAACTATTTTACTGATCAGGCTAAAACTTGGTAAATATGGTTTTACTAAGTTTGACACGAAGGGTTTTTGGAATTGTATATCCAACCCTAAAACTAAGGGTAGTTTACTGCAGGGCAGAAAAGAGAAAAAATTGATTTTCTTAAAATTATCTGTAGCGATTTTGATTAAATTTCATTCAATATTATTAAACACAAAATGGTTACTCTAATTTTTTCGTAAAATGACTAAGGGTTCCAGTCAAATGCGTAAATTCACATATTTTTTAAATCATATTTCCGAAACACTTTGAGATATAAAATTATCTATCATTCCAATTATATAGGTATATTTATTAAACAAATATTTTATTTGAAACATATTTTTCAAACTAAACTCAAATATATATATATATATATTTTTTTTTACTTTTCGAAAACTAAAGGTTAAGTATTGCGACCGTAATACAAAAAGTATAAACTGAGATTTTGAAGTATGTTGACAATTCATAATACCCCGAACTATAAAAAGTGATTTTTGCAATGCCATCTGTCTGTGTGACTGTTTAACCCTAAAATTAAGAATAGTTGAACTTTAAGATACATTTCTAGATTAACTTTTTAGTTAATAAATCAAAGACAGAGAGCTTCCTATAAAATCCAGGGTCTAGTCACTCTTTATAGAACTTATCAATACAAGTAAGAGTACTTTTATATAAATACTAATTACTAATAACATATTAAATGTTAGCACTACTAAGAGCGAAAAATTTGTAATTTCTGTAAGGCTCCCTAAAAGAATCCTAATATAATAAATATATTACAACACACTTTATTGTAATTTTGAGTTTTAACACATACTATACATGTCGAATTTTTATGTTAATTCATGAAGACGATCTTATGTGTATTTTAGTTTCCAGAAAAATGGTATTTTCCTCCTCTCTAAGAAAAAAAAATCCCGAAACACTATATACTTATTTTTTCTAAAAAAATTGGGGAGTGGTGGAGTGTGACATATATTAAACCATATAAAGAAATGGATAAAAATGATGTGTGTGATACAATAAATGCAACGAGACTAAAGGACATATTTATTTCGTTGTATTTCAAAAGTACATAAAACAACAACTTCGCTCTCCCTTTTTGTAGCGTTTTACTA
>CABFVX010000396.1:47087-102899 GCA_902151425.1 Timema shepardi
AGTAACCAGTCACAACGTTATGTTTGAAGGACCTTAAGTCCGACGCAAATATATCAATGTTTTCTTTCAGAATAGTAGCTATAGAATGTTTTAAAATAAGGCCGTCCTTTCCGTGTTTATTTGATACTTTTGGCAATAAAAGAATATTTTGTTATAAACTTTTTTCTATTTACAGTTGTTATTTCCCTTGTATTGTTGCATCCTCTCTATCCTATAGTCTTAGGGGCCTTATCTATAGGATCGGCGGAGGGTGTAATAGTTAGAATAATATAAATTTATAATTTAGCAAATATGGAGAAGTGGAGTAGGAATTTAAGTTGAATATAATTTAAAATAAATTGAATTCTATTCTAGTCTGATCTTTAATTCCCTTGTTCCTCCAAATTTCAAAATATTTTTTACATTAAATTCTGTTATATATTATAGAAAGTTAAATAAAGCTGTAGCACGATGACTGCAAGTTAGTAATTCATGTAACTGAAAAATATAGCCCTCACTACGTCCTATTTTCTCACCTCTGATTAATGAAGCTCTTCTCTACTAGGTCATTGTATGTTGAAACCATTAAATGTCACGTGGCTTGCTTAGTATTATCGTCAGAGTATTAATAATATGATCATTTTATAGGATCTTTTGTAAACTATTGACATTGTCCTTTCTGTTTTGATTGTTTTATAAAAATTGAATTTTCATAATAATCTTTCAAATTTCAATATGGATATACATTAATATAAAAAAGGGTAGAAACATATTTGTCCATCAAAGAGCGTAGGAATCAAATTCATTTTCAAATACCTGAGTTAAAATATATATGTATTTACTTATAGCTAAAGAATTATTGTTTTCATTAAAATTTACTTTATATAAAAGATTTTTATTTTAAATACATATACAATGATAAGTTATTTCATATCTCTAATAGTTGCGGATGAATTTAAAAAAATTGAAACATTTTCCTATGTAAAGTATCCTCAAAGTAATTTTCATTAGAAAATGAGACTTACCATATAGTTTATAGTGATAAACATCGTCTAGATATAAAATTTATTCAAAATCGTTACTGTTAATTTCGAGAAAATCTGTTTTTTTTTATCTTTTTTGTGTTTCAGTAAACTACCTTTTATTTAGGGTTATATATCTAATTCCAAAATCCCTCGTGGGGACTTTATGAAAATCCCAGATAACAAGTTTCAGCCAGATTGTTAAAATAGTGTTCGTTCTAGCCTGAGATACATACAGACACCCAGCATTGCGAAAACAATTTCTGTGGTTTTAGGGGGTCATGAAACCTCAACATTTATCAAATTCTCGAATTCAATTTTTTTTAACAATCACAATACTTCTTCTCCGAGGTGAGGAGAGGAATTAAGAAGACTAAAGGCCGATACACACAAAATTCTAAGCTAGGCCATGATCACTCCTTTCACTCCAGAATTCAGTGTTGTTTCTTTCTGGTCTGCTCCAGTCAAGTTTAGGTTATGATGGCGTTCTCCACAATGTCTTGTTTGAGTTCAAATTATAGTACTGAGTAAATAAAAATACTCCTGTTAGAAGCTGTTTTGGAAAATGAAGAAAATTTAGGAGGTGGAGGTTTGACTTGTTCAATTAACGATTACATTTTAATATAAAAACATTTATTAAATATAAAACCTGAATAAAATACTACTTAAATACATGCAAAACAAACTGAAAGCAAAACTACAACATCTCTTTAATTATTTTCACCAAACCAGTATTACGTCTGTTCAACACGGAGCCCAAGTTGCATTATGTGCATGCGCAACTTAAGATGGCTCAAGATGGGAGATGGAAAAATTTCCCGGCCAGCAATAGGAAAAAAAAATATAGCACGGCATAGCAAAGCATAGCTTAGCTTTCTGTGTGAACCAACAAATTTAAATACATGGTCCGCTATTTTTCTAAAAAGTTAGCAAAGTAAATCTTAGATTATTTTAGCGCTGTGTGTGAATCGGCCTTTATATCACATTGAACTGGCAGGTCGGTACCGATAAGAGAGACTTAGGTATTGCGCATGTAGGGAGATATTGCTCTCATTTGAAAAGGAAATGGGTTTGTTTGATCTCTATTTAAATATGAGTTAAAATTTTGTGTAATAAACGGTAATTTCAAGTTTCCCATTAATTACTCAAAACTTTAATAATTGGAAACCATTTTATTCTCTGGAAAATAAACACTGAAAGCTCTCAAACATATTTATTTTAATTAATTTTAAAAATTATTAAATTATTACTAACACGTCTCTGAAATTTAGCGGCACACCCGTTGAGAGTCACCGATTTAAATCATGAAGCGATGAGATGCAGCCTTTCCAAAACAAAAAAAACAACAATTTGAGTAACTGTCACAGTTGATGAAAAACCAAGGATCACATTGATAAACAATCATATTTTGCTTGGTGTTTAGTTAGCTAAAAGTGGTTATTGCAACTAACGTGTGTAATACAACTTAATAGAATATAGATAATCAGTAACATAAATAAAATTACCCATATATTTTTAAAGATATGTCTTTTACAAATAAATCGTTATATATTCAATAAAATGAACTATTTAATGTTAATTAAAATTATCAATAATGATTAGTATACATTAAATATGATATATATATAACTTTAAAAACTTTTGTCGGACAATAGTCTAATTTGGGTCCCTAATATTTTTTTTAAAGAAAATTTTGATTCCTAGTCAGAAATGATTTGATAGCCCCTGAACTAAAATATGGCCACTCTGGTTGAATTTAAAACATTAAAATATATAAATAACATTGATTTATTAATGATATAAATATATAAAAAATATATAGATAATATTGATTTATTAATTTATTTTAGGATAACCTCCTATAATATTTTTATATATTAATACTGCATCTGGAGGTAAATTTGCAATTTGTATCTTTGGATACCAAATAATCCAAATAATCTTTGAGTATACATTGTTTTATAGTAATTATTTTAATCATTTCAATCCACAACTTTACTATTGTCGTAACACACACTACAAGAGTGCATCACGTTACATCAAGGACATTATAAATTTAGGATGGTTCAGTCTTTGCAATAGTTTATTATTTATATTTATTTTTAAGAATGGTGACCTGGCAGTCAAAGGGTAAGGTGTCAGACTTCCATGCTGGAGGTCCAGGGCTCAATCCTCGGTCACTGCACAAATTTATCTGAATGCCAAACCTTCCTTCACCTCTGAAAATACGTGTATTAATCACAACTTGTGAATATGTGGAAAGCCAGGCCTTTACCGTGGTTCGGATCTCACTTTAAGCTGTAAGTCCTCCATTTCATCTCACAATCACCCTACCATTAAACATTCACGTAAGTGCTTATGACCCGAACGGGCAGTAAGACGCGGTGCTGATAAAAATATTTTTAAGAAATATCTTAGAAATAAAATTGCATGGTTATTATTATTATTATAATTTAATTAATAACAGGCGTAAATATTAAAATTATTAAATTGGAAAAAAAGAGTGTTCTGTCATTTTCAAATTTACTTGTAAAACTAATAAATTTTAATTTCAGTTTCACCTTTTAGGTACGTAATAAATAGTTGTCAAGAAGAAAAAAAAGATGGAAAAGTATCAATAAATGTTACCCTTTCTTTAATACGCCTTTGACAATACAAAAATATATGAAGAGGTTTTCCTACATTTCGGCACAAATATCTGTTACCGGTATTGTAGCTGATATAATTTATCTGTCTGATATAACATTATTTTTTTAAAAAAATGGTGGGACAGAGTTAGATAAAATACTTTATAGTTTGTATGCATACAATTTTTAATTTAAAGAAAAAATCATTGAAAAGATGGTAATTTTTGGGATGCACCCACAAACATAAGGTGAGGATAAAATTTATTCTATATATATTAACTAAAATAAAAATAGAATATTAGAAAAAACATAATCTTTTATTAAAGACATTCATTACAGCAAACCACACGTATTTTGTTATCGTACATACTACATAACTATAATATTAATTTATTAAAATAAACAATTCAATATTAAAACTTACTCTAGAATAGCTGTAAGATAATTAAAATGTTCTATTAGAATTGTGTTGACAATAAATAAAAAATTGAGTGTTAAAGATTAAAAAACTAAATCACCCATCCATATTGAAAAGTACAAAAGGCAAACACCAAATAATTTACAATACTTTATACTGCCAGCCCACCAGAGAGATGAATCAAATCTCCCCCCTACCCTAACTTTGAAGGGCTGTTGTTGATGACAAGTTTCATCCCCTCCCCTCTCCAATCGGAGCAAACGATGAAAACAAACACTTGAAAAGATGGGGAGGTGGCTGGTGCTATTCACATTTCCATGGCTAGTTCAGTGCCAACTTTTAGGAAACGGAGTAAAGTGAGGAAGAATAAAAAGGAATTTCTTCAAGATGTGTGCTTTTTATCCCCCTACCCAACCCGTTTACCTTCTTCTTCTCTTTATTAATAAAAGCGGGTCCTCTCTTCGTTATATATCCCTAGTTTGACCTTTCGTCTTTTTTTGGTGGGGTGGGGGGTGTCTTTAAACGTTTGAAAATCAAAGCTGAGGAAAATCTACCCTTTATTTATTAGGGGGTGGAGGAAAGGATGACATAAAGGTGTTTTTTTACTATACTTTTCTTTTCAAGTCTAAGAATGTATTACAAATCTTTCCCAAAAAACGAACAGCAAAATGCGTGGATATTATTGAATATACTTTATTTTGTGCACCGTGTATAATTATCCTCCCTTACTTGTCATATATTTCTATCAATGAGGTGGGAATGAGGGTGATCAAACTTAAACACGCCCGCATTAACGTAAAGATAATAGTGGAAAAACATTTAATAAAAAACCACCCTCAATACATCGGGCCAATGTTAAATCCTCTTCACTGGGAAACCAGACCAGAGGAGCTTGATGACTTAACCCGAGTGGCCACCAATACAGAATGAAAATAGGCCTACTGACCTTAAACTTAGTTTTCTTCTATTAGTACTTTTAACAGCAAACACCAAACCAAGTGCGGTGGCCAGATGCTGTGTATGAGCTTTCAGGATGATTAACCGACGATTTCTCTAATACTTACAAGTAGATGAATATCTCCCGGTACATTTTCAATCGGAGAGTAACTGCCCACAATGGTGGCTAGTAGCCTATTTATTAGGTGAAGGTGCCAGGCTTATTGCATACATATCTACACATAAAGCCTTCATATAGAGTTTTGGAGAATAACATTGGAATAGGTGATTGGGTATACAGTTTATTAGAAAATAATCGCAATAGAAGGTGAACATTATTCGCTGATATGTACATTTATCTTTTCCCATGGGAAGAGGATATATTCGTAAATTATTTGATTGTAACATTGAAGTAATAACGTGTCTGGCCTAAAGCACACCCAACGGTAGTAACAAAGTCAACCACCAAGAACTTCTAGTGGTAACACGAGTGTGAGAAGAGAACCGAGATATATATAATTGCTTTTATATAACTCAACTCATTATATATATATTTTTTTCTGGTTTTAACACCCTGAGAAGGAATTAACCTTGTGATATCTCTACTGCATTCGTTTTATTTAAATTATTTTATTTTATTTTCCAAAAAAATAATAATTGAAAATGATTCTAAACTTAAATTTTTCCATCTCACTTATGTGCATGATGCAAGGTTACCTACCTTAGTATTGACTAGGTGAATAATAGCGACTCCAGAATTGTTGGTCTAGTAAAGCAGCGGGTGTGCTCATCTATCGTTTTCAAGAATTTTGTTCTTCTTGTGCGTGTCTCTATAAGGCGGGAACACTCTTGATAGCGTTCCCACTCTTGCTCCACACAACAAACTTTAAGCCAATCGATAATAAGTACCACATATTTGGCGATGCTCCCCTTAGCGTGTACCACATTTTGTTGGAGTGTCGCAAGTATGCTCCTATCCACCTGGCTCTTGATTTTAAAGGTGACCTACGTTTTTTACTACTCGATAGCACGTATGGAGATATTTGTTTACTACGTTTTATACACTAGTTATATCTATTTAATTCTATCTGAGCCACTTTTATAAAGTGGCTGATTTGGATTTTTTCTTATATTGAGATTATTTTTAACATTCTTAGTGTAATTTAATATGGTTTTTGGTCTTCTTAACGCGTATTTTAGTATGCTTTAACATGTTTGTTATGTCTTTATATAATTTTATATTTTAGTAAGTCTGTTTTGTCGTTTTAACAAACTTATTATATTTTGAAATGTCTGTTTTGTATTTTTAGTGTAGTGCATACCCCTGTGGACCTTTATTAGCAGGAGTATTACTTAAAAACATTCTAATAACCCATTTGAGCACGCCAATGGAGTATTGAATAGTTTCGCGATACAAATTTACTGTACCTTTAAAGGTCAAGGCCCTAAAGACCTCACTGTGTTAATGGGCCTTTAAAAACCATAATAATAATAATAATAATAATAATAATAATAATAATAATAATGACCAGTGAGACCTGGTTCTTCGAGGAAGACAGGTATAAATTAAGGACAGCCGAGCGGTTGACCTAGTAAGCCAGAATCAATTTTGACTAAATCCTTTGAAATTCATATTTTTCATCCTCTGTCACATTCTATTTAGTTGTCATGGCTGGTGTTCGAAACCTTAGCTAAGTAGAGAGCGTTTACGTCTACTGAACTGGTGACCCCAGCTTAGATATTAGGCATGGCCGAAAAATGTATAATTTCAGAAATTGAGGCTTCCCCTTTCCCATGGAATAAATTATGGATGAATTACTGCGGTGTTGTTTCAGACCTAGATTTAAGTTATTTTTTTAAGTCTAGTGTGGATTTTATGATTTGATTAAAAGGAATGTTAACTACCCAAGATTAAATTAAAAATTATATCATCGTTGATTGATAGTGATGGCACAAATATTGGTATTAAGGATGCAATTACAATTTTATAAGAACATGATTGAACCATTATATGGATTGTAAACTAGCTTAGCTTATTCCAAATCACCCTGACTCAGGTAATCGTAATGTATTATTAAGACTACGAAACCATGCACAAAGTAAATTAATTTAATAATTTTGACTTGGGATCGAACAAAGGTCCACTAAGCCTTAGTTGACTAGTCTATTATTTTAATATATAATGACAGTAAAGACAACGTACGAATAAATATAGTAGGTCTAGTTACAAATTAAATAGGACCTTCATACTATGTAATTAAAACGCAACATTATTTACTAAGTCAGGAGAAAAAACAAACAAATTCTAAACACTTCATCAAATAATACATTTCATTTGAGGTATTTGTGATACGATTTATTTAGTTATATGAATATAGATGCATATGCATCTATTTGAATATAACTTGCATCAAAGTAATTCTATTCCATATGTGTCCTTCACTTTACTATTAGATACACATAGAAGGCTAGACAGAAAATAAAACTGTGGTGTGAACTCTGTTCAAATTCGCAAGAGCAACGTTGACATCAAATGGTTTGCAGTAAAAAATATTAGCTACGAACGCATGTAGTTATTTAAACCGAGAACGCTAAATAGTCGCTGTAGTCGGATTGCAATGGTAAGCTCATATGAGAGTTTGAAGAGGATCAAAATTCTTGCATCCCTAAGCTAATTCAAATGTGCTACAGGAACTAAATTTTACTAGGGGTGTTAATTTTTGAATATGTATTATGAAACCTAACTACTTTCTTTTATTGTTGTACGTCCATGCTTTACTACCCATCCAGGTTATAATTTAATTCACACCGGTTGGCAAGGATAAGGAAGAAGGAAGTGTAATCTTATTTTAGATGTGAAAGTTTAGGGAAACATTTAATAACTAAGATATTGCTACACGGAGCAGACCCGCGCCACACCGCACCTAAAGTGAATTTATTTACAATAACATCGCGAAAGATTTTTAACTAATTCACTTCATTAAACCAAGCATAGTGAATGTGGGGAATGCCAGGTCTCCACCGTGGTTCGGATTCCACGTTAAACTGTAGGTCCTCCATTTCATCTCACAATCACCCATTACACATTAGCGTAAGTGCGTATAACCCGAACGGGTAGTAAGACGCGGTGCTAATAATAATAATAGTAATAATAATAATAATAAACCAAGCATAAGATTATTGTAACTAAATAAAGTAAACCATTTATATATTCTTTATAGAGTGAGTTCTATTACAACATAAGTTTTTATTTTTATATTAATTAGCACAGGTTTTCACCTATTTTTTTATAAAATTAAGTTAGCTATTAATTTCGAATGATAACATTTCAAGTTAGCTAATAACTAAGAATAAGAATGTTTGTAATTCAATAAGTTGTATATAATATTGTTTATCTTGTACGTAATGTTGGAAACAATTACTACAGCGCCACGCGTGCAACGGCTGTGAAAGAAATGCCCAGTATTACAAGTGTTGACACAGAGACTTCCAATCACTGTGAATAATGATCACTGGTATACATCTTTTAAAATTAAGGTCACTGTGATCACCGATATCATAAAATCACTGTTTCACCCATCCACACAGTGCTTAGGGGTTAGCATGAAAACAAATTTCGAAGGCTCCCAGTGGTAGGTAGGCAAAAGAGAGGAGAAATTCTCTTTCGATGATTCGTCGGCGCCGGTGCGGTGCTGTGTGGACTTGTGTAGCCACTTGCATTTAAAAATAAAACATACATTCCCTTATCGTCTAGTATTTTAACATGCATATCTATGTTTATGATATCGTAAATATTTAATATGGCTCACACTTATTTTCAGTTAATTTTAGTAGGTATGTGCTAAAAAAGCAACTGAACATATACAATTTTTCGTCAATCCTACCTTCATGAAAAGTTATTTCCCTATGGCCACACATGTTCCTGCCAGCTTACCTCTTACCTTCAGAGCATGGGGATTCGTAGACTTGAAACTTCTTATCCCACTTATTTTTCATGGGAAGAAGAAAAAAAAATCAGGAAGATATATATTTTCAATTGAACTGGGTTAGGAAAAGAGTCAAGATATGATGGAATAATAAAAGAAGAAAGACTTCACATATCGACTATCGCAAGAGTATCAACAAGTTGAACTGAAGAAAACTCAAGATATGGAGGGAGATGGACTTGAGTCTTTCAGAAAAATAAGATCGACCACTTCATCCAGGGGAGTTAAAGGCGGAAAAAATATATCTCCAAGAACAAAATGAGAGGAAATAGATAAACTCAAGGGAAGGAAAAGAGAAACAAAAGCAAACACACACACACACACACACATTGCGTACCCTCACCCCTCGTTTACTACTGAGGTGAATGTTGATAAAGACAGCAGGAGAATTGTGTTGAGATTTGTTAAAGAATCAAAGGTGAGAACAAAAGAAAATGGTGGTTCTTAGTCCTGTTTCAAACATAAATAAAAATAATAATACAATAACAGCGTGTCATAGTTTATTCACACAGTTTTGGGCTATGTTTTAAAAATTCTATTAGAAATGGAAGGTAAAATAATGCATCAAAGATTAATATTTAGTTTATAGTTCGTGTATTTATCACGAATTATAAGAGGGGGAGGGTGCTAGCTTGAAGAGTTCTCCTGTTGTTATTGGTCTATGAACCATCCTTAACCCCCTCCCCCGGCCCCCGTACCCATTTCCTTTCTTCAGCAAGTTCCATCCAGATAAAATCAATGAGATTGGAGAGTCGGTAATTTGGTATTAATGGAAGATTTTAGGGTGACTTTAGACTAAACATAAATACAAATGAAGGGGTCCCTCTAAAAACGTTTCAACTGACAAAATTTAAGAAAGTGATGTTTCAGTGTAAAAACGTTCCTTATTACCTGGTCTGTAAAGTGGTATCATCTGTCGGCTGATTTTCTAACTATTTCTATTTATTTCTAATGTTCAAAATTGTCAGCTAGTGTAACAACGTTTCAAATGCAAGGAAGATGGCGGACGTACCTTCAAAATCACCAGAATCTCTCCTTGTAAATAAGCTAAATCGTGGTAAAAAACGTAAAATAAACTATAATGAGTGGAAACAGGTTAAAAATAAACATCTCAAGGATAGTGGAATGGCTTATTTGGGCTTGAAAGGCATTGCTAAACCTGCTAAAAAGCCTCCAGATGTGGTGAGTGTAAAAACGTTACTTCTATTTAGATTAGCCTATGATAGTTTTGCTTGGATTTACTTATTCATGAAAGTCTCAAGTCTCATATTAAATACAACAATGTGCATTATACTATAAACATTAAAATAAAGAAATAGTATAAAATAATTATACAAAATATGTAAATATATATATATATATATATATATATATATATATACAGTCATCTACAATAAAAAATAAACATTTTTAAACAAACATATTTTATCAAATTTAAAACAGAGAAATAATATAATATTAAAAAAAGAAAATAATACAGACATCAGCTAAAAAGCAAGCTTTATCTGGGTTATCTTTTGTTTATCATTGTGTTAGGCCTAGCTCTTTGTAATTTTCTTTTAAAGCCTGTTTAATTTCAATCATATTTTCCCAAGGATGACCTATGTTCGGGGAACTGCACATACAACGGCTGTTCATGGCTTAACGGAAACCTCACACAGAAACTGATGCTGTATAATATGTTTTATGGAGTTCCTTACAACCAGCAGCAGCAGTTTCTGGCTGAATGTATCAACCTCCGAGAACCTCAAAGGAGAACTGTTTCAGAAATTATATCTAAGCGCCACTGCACAGTTAAGTACACCTTACCCACTTCGGGTAAAACTTCAAAACTACAGGTATGTCAAAAGCAAATTATTAATACTTTTGATGTAACCAAAAGAAGACTACAACTTCTTATAGAAAAAGTAAAGTCTGGAAAAAGTGTTAATGATGACAGAGGCAAACACAAAAATAGACCACGTAACCTCCTTGATGCTGACAAAGCGTTGGTGGAGGAACACATTCGTTCTTTTCCGAGTCAAGAAAGTCACTATTCCCGTCACTCCAACAAAGCCAAGTATCTGAGTCCTGATCTGAGCATCAGTAAAATGTTCAATCTCTTTAAGAGCAAATACCCAGAATCAAAAGTTTTGTTGCATACGTATAGGTTAATCTTCCGGGAAAAGTTTGATCTGAAATTTGGGCTGCCAAGATCTGATACATGTAAGACTTGTGATAAGTACTTCATTCAGATGGCTGCAGCACATTCGGAGGAGGAACAGAAGAAACTGCAGGTGGAATCAGAACTCCATCACCGGAAAGCTGAGAAAGCTTACAATACACTCGCTAATGACAGCAAGGATGCTCAACAAAATCCTAATTTAATTGTACTATGTGTAGACCTTCAGCAGGTGATTTTCACACCAAACCTAGCACATTCCGATGTTTATTATCAGAGGCAGTTTTCTAATTACAATTTTTGTATTCACAATATGGGGACAAATGAAGCAACCATGTGTATTTGGAATGAAAGTGTAGGGAAAAGAGGTGCATCAGAAATAGTATCGTGCATTATTCGTTATGTTAAAAAAAACTTTGAGAAACTCCTTCCGTATGAATTACGTAAACTTATTATCTGGTCTGATCGATGTGTTGGCCAGAATAACAACTGGAAGATGGTTGCACTCTGTCATTACCTGGTTTCATTGGGTTTCTTCACAGAAGTCAACCAAAAATTTTTGGTAACTGGACATAGCTTTCTCCCATGTGACCGGGATTTTGCCCTCATTGAGAAGCACAAAAAGATATCAACACTATACATTCCAGATGACATAGTCAACATGATACGCTCTGTAAAAGACATAAACCCCTTCATAGTTGAGGAGATGGAAGGACACTTTATCGATTTTGCCCCTGTCGACAATCAAATCTACAAGCATCCCAACTTGAAAATCAGCGAGTGTAGATGGATACAGTTTTCAAAGGACAGTCCAACTGAAATTCGTACCCGAAAATGCCATAGCATACTTGATGCCTGGAGGGTCTTCAATGTCCTCAAGAAGAAAAAAGGGAAAACAGCGAATGTCGACAACTTGTACCGTAAAGTTCAACTATCAGAACTTAATAACCTCTACCCTGGACCAAAACTGCCAATAAATTCTGCCAAGAAAGCAGATCTTGTCAAGATATCTGAGTATCTACCACCAGAACATAGAGCATTCTACCTTTCATTGACATGTGCCGTCTGAAAATAATATTGCAAACAGACTTTTAGTAGAAAAGAAAGATTATTTTTTGTATTTTCTAATTAAAATGATATTAAAGTTTTTAGAGTCTGTTTACAGATCTTTAGGCCTTTTATTGTTTTGGTTTTCTTGAGGGCTTCTTTAATTTTTATCAAGAAAGACATTCCTTAGCGTTCATTTTTATAATAGAGGCCTACAGTTTCTAGTTTTTTAAACTTATTTTAAATTTAAAAGATATTAAAAAATACTGTTTTTATTTAAAAAATCACCTAGGCCTACTTTGGTTTTCTCGAGGCATTTTTATTTTTCAAGAAAGACATTTTTACTACTTTTGATGTCTATAACATAGGCTTACATGTTAGTAGCAACTTAGTAACAAGACAGTGCCATTAAAAATATGCATTGTATTTATTTTTAAAAGAATATTACAGATTGTATTCATTGTGTGTTTGTTATTTTTACACCCTTTGTCTTATCATTAGAAGTTTGACTTGGAGGCTATTTTAAAATGAAGGGGGTGGGGTTGCCTTCATTAAAAGGTTGAAGGACCCCACCCCTTGTTTTTGAAAAGCCTCAAATATTCTTTAAAATGGGGTTTATATTACTGAAACGAAAATGTAAACAAAATAAAAACGTTACAAATGCACATTTTGGTTAAAGCCTTTATGGTGTAAATAGGTTACAACTGTGCACATGGAACGTTTTTTCACTACAACAAAGTAAAAATTACTCTTATAAAGGTAAATATACTAATTTTAAAGAAGAAATAACCATTAACCTTTTAAGGTGGGCCGTATTAATGATTCTGAGCAAAAATGGTAGGAATATTTTACTAAAATTATGAGTATAGTGTTTTTCTACTTTCCTGAAAAATTTGTCAAATGTCAGTTGAAACGTTTTTAGAGGGACCCCTTCAAATATTAATTATATCACTTATTGGCTTTTGAACATTATTATTATGTTGGTAGTTTACGGAAGATTTAAAAAATACAATCAGATGATTGGGTGTGATTGATTAAATTATGTTAAGCTTATTTGATTCATGATCCTACATTGTAAAGACGACGTTTAATATGAATAGTTTTATAATATATATATATATATATATATTAATATTTAGAAATGTATTTTACTACCTGTTTAGGCTATATGCATACGTACTAATACATATAATAGGATAGGAATGAGGAAGGGTTAATTTAGAGGAAGTGTATCATAATTTGCATGGAGAGAGAAAGAGAGGGCAAAATTACTTTTGAAAAACCACCCTCAGAACAATTAAAAGGGTTCAAACCAACCCTCATCTCCCTGTCATCGGAAGTCTTGTTCAACACGATAGTGACGTTTTATACCATGGGGCCACCGAAGCATTTGATATTATAACTTTTTATTTAAGTTACACAAAAAATTAAGGCTCAGATATCAGAATTTGGCAAGATTCGTCAAGGACTCCATTCTAATTTGCCACACTTTTATTATTTCCATTGGAAATGTTCGATCTTCTATCAATACTAAATTAATTGAATGCTTTAATCTAGCTTTAAGAACCACAAAAAACATTAATAATACATAAATAAATGACAGAAATAAAAATTTATATTACCTCATATTAAAAGCATTATTAATGAATAAGTACAAAGCATGCAATTATGTAACAATTAATAAGGATCATCGTATGATAAAATAAATTTAAATGTATTTAGGAACCACACCAAATCTCACAAAAATGTGTCTTGTCATCAATATACCTAAATCATAGTGTATAAAACTGCTTCAGATGACATCACAACACGAGAAATAAACCTGTAACTTAACAGCTGAAACTGACCTAGGTTTTACGATATCTAAACTGACATTCTTTTGCACGTTATTGTATATTCACGAAGAATGATTAGACGAATAAAACTAGATCCAGATAACCTACATAAATGTGGTATTCTGCAGTCTTCTTCAATTGACAAAAGTAAAATTGGAATATGTTTATTAATTTTTACATTTTAAAATAATTATTAATTAATTTAAGTGTATTTTTTTTTAATATGTTGAAAACAGTTTCACTAGTCTCATTTCAATTATTTCCTGAATAAGACAACAGACAATCTCTCCGAGATGCAACATCTCGTTGAGATGTAGACTTCAATAAAACTGGGTGTTACCCAGGTTGTGATTCGGTCTTTTTTTTAAAATTTGAATGAAAAACTATTCTAAGTGTGAGATGACCATGGTTAGTTAAAATAATAGCTTTAGTGGGTCTCCTGTCTAAATGTCACTCTTCATCTAAAATGAAACCCATTTCAGTGGTCACAAGGTCTAACGCGCTATTCTCGCGTTAAACTAAACTGCCGATAATGGGGAGACTGACGTTTGAATCTCGGTCGGGTGTACTGAAGATATTTTATTTTTCTAAAATTATTTTCTACTCATCTCCAAGTAGATGTGTGTACACTTCCTCTTCATATAATTTTACTAATCCCTAAAACCATCAGCATACACAAGCGTAACACCGAACGGGTAGTAAGACGTGGTGCTAAAATAACTAAAATGAAAATAGCTTTTATTGATGAAAAGGCCAACATTTCTATCTAAAAATGGTTTAATGTATATTAATAGTATGAATATCAATCTTGAAATAAAATTAACAAAAAGCAACGACGCAGAAAAATAAAATACAAGGAAATCCGCCAAAAAATAATAGAGGATTGTTGCAACTGTCAAATTTGAAAGGGGAAAAAAAATATCGTCGTTTCAAGGGATGATGATGGTATTGGATGGATGGGAGTGAAACGTCCCCTGGGGGAAAGGGATGCAGGAAAGTAAAGAGGTGTTCGTCACGTCATAGGACGCAAGTTTGAAGTGGCGGAAAAATGAAGATGTCCCGAGTCAAGAAGCGTATTTTCATCCAGAAAAAAAAAGGTGAGGAGGGGGTAAGATTCAAGTTTCTATCGTAGGTCTAACGGCCGGGCGGTAAAGGTTTTAAGTGTAAAGTGTTAGAGGGCATGTTCATACACATCAATTGATATCTATAATATAGTAAGTTTTAAGTGATTTTAGCATTTCAATATAATTGTGTACGAAATAGACGAGGAAAAGTAATGGGCACCATTTCCAATCTATATCCAAAGTCTTAAGAGTCGCTGATGGATGCGAATTTGCTTCCGCGCTAAATACTTGAATAACACAAAATTGCAATAAAGTTTCTCTCCAGGAAGAACCTTTTATATTTGCTCTATTTCTATATTCATTAAATAAATAACAAGATGGTGGCAGATATAATAGTAAGGTCACGTTAAACATAATTACATAAGCACTTTTTGGACAATACTAGTGAGAAATTCCCTTAGGAAGTCAATGATACTTTATTAATAGTCTCTAATAATGACAAAAATACCAATATTACTAAATATGATTATTATAAGCCATCAATTAGTTTAGATTAGGTCTCTTTAATGGGAGATTTTCAAAAATATGTATTATTCACTATAGAGTGTATATATATATATATATATACTATAGTATTGTATATCTATATACTAGAGTATATATATATATACTATAGTATTTTATATCTTTATACTATAGTATTATATATATACAATTATTAATGTTTAGTTTTTATTACACAGGAAAAAAAGGGCAAAATATCTAGCATCTTTAAATAATATACTTACACGCCATATTTAGATCTAGTGGAATAGAAAATTTCTTTGTATATAGAGAAACATACCACTGTTTTTTGTTTTAATTGATACTATTTTATAATAAAGAAAGAAATATCATTGCGTTAGTTAAGTAAAAAATGAAATATTGCCCGTTAAGTTATAGCTTTGTTATTAATAATATGGTTCACTTTAGATTAAAACAAATCGTTTTTGCAAGATATATTATTTTAATTCCTCTATCATCAGTTAAAGTGCAGTTAAATAAATGTATTCTTAGGCTTACGGTCATAACTATGTCACCCTTTTAATATATCAAAGTGACCTCATTTGAAAGTTACGACTTTTTTTTTAGCATTGCGTCTTACTACCCGTTTGAGTTACACGCTTATGTATTAATTAATCTAGTGTTTAAGGTATAAGTAAGATTGAACTTAGAGGACGTGTACCCGCATTTGTGTGGAAAACCATTTAGGTAAATCCATCAGTACACCCACCCGGGAATCAAACCTCAATCTCCCCATCATTAACAGCGGCTAATCTATTGCGGAAGTGACGCACTATACCATGCGATCACTGAAGTGTGTGCGTCGTCTTTTGATTGGGCGTAAATAAACAGAGCATATTTTCTTTCAAACCATACCTGTTTTTTTTAATTAATACGGATCTAGGTGCATCTTTTTTAAAGTTGCACCGGTACTTCTATTTAATTTGTTTAGTGAATTCATTTCTAGGTATTTGGTATACGCTAATATACATTTGAAACAAAGGACAAGGTGTTGAACCAGATAGTTTTTACAGTATATATACTGTTTTTACGTTAGTTATCTAAGATTGAGGCTGGGTATTCAATTCCGACTGCCAGTCGATCATTTATGAATATGGTTACTTCTATCTTTAGTACTGAAGATCCCTTCTCTAATTGGGTGGATATGAAACTAGATAGCCGGAAACCCACTTCCAATTAAAGTTGTAGTAAAAGCTGATATTGTGTTCTAGTCAGGTAAATAATACGAGCTAATACATTGCTGGGTATTATTAAAAATAAAACATATATATAAAAGTTTGACGTCAATTTTTTGGGGGATAATCCTAGATATGTTTGACGTGATGGCCATTCACATACAATATTTTAGCATTTAAATTATTTACAGTATTTTTATTTGATGTATATCTTAATTTGTCTGCTTTTGATTAAAATACCCCATAGGAATAATAATTTATATTACAGCTATAAGCGTACCTAACTTAATAAATAATGCCTCAATTTTGTCTTGTAGAAAATACATAAATAAATATAAGTTAAATCAATTAAATGTGTCTCTATATTATACTTTAAGCTATCTACGCTTCATCTACTATGTAGGTTAGTAATGTTAACCCCTCATTAATCCACTAGATTGTAGTTTATTATATAGAGGATCATAGTGTATTCAGTCAAAATAAGACTGCACCCATTCAGAGTATATGGAAGCGTATTTGCTTTTAAAACCTGATTGAAAATAAAAAGGGTTTATGATATTTACAATTTGGACACTTCAATTTTTAACTTATTCAAACTTTTTAATTATTATTTTATATTTCCGGTTTAAATGAAAGACGGAAAGTTAATAATGTTAATTCAACAATTTAAAGATAATATAAAATGGCTTTTACAATAAATTTGAGACAAATAGAAATAAAAAATATTTATTCTCCATGTTTAATTTCTGAAACAAAGAGAGAGATCTAAAAATCTTATTTAATGCTATTACAAAGAATAGACTATTGATATGCAAGAACAGCTATTATTTAATAAAGCTCAAATAACTAAATCCGTTCGTAGTTTTTTTTACTGCAAACTCTTGCAGATTTGAACCAAGTCCACACCATAGTTTTATTTTCTGTCTAGCCTTCTATGTGTATCTTGTAGTAAAGTGAAGGACACATTTGGAATAGAATTACTTTGATGCGAGTTCTATTCAAATAGATGCATACCCGCATACATTTATAAAAATAAAGAAATCGTATCACAAATACCTCAAATGAAATGTAACCTTTGATGAAAACTTTAGAATTTGTTTATTTCTCCTGATTTAGTAAATGAGGCGGAGTTTCAACTCTTTAGTTTGAACCTTTCCCTATTTGTACATTTATACTATTTAATCTTTAATATTAGTATTTATAAAGCTATAGAAATCATACCAGTTTAATAATCTTCGAAAACTAGTATCAAAGTTAGTATGATTTAAAAAAAAATCAAATTAACTAAATAAAATTAATAATTGATAGTTTCTTCTTCAATGCATAAATATAATAATCAAAATAAAATGGGTGAAATACTTAACTATTGTTTGCACGTCAAAATTAACTAGTTAGATTGTCCTATAGGCCTACAGGTGGTATTTTTTTTAAAAAACGTTGCAAAATGGCACATCCGTATCAAGTAATTATTTGTTATGTATATTAATATATGTTTTAGTACCTTATTTTACAACCCTTTAAGGTTTTACGCATATATATGTTTTTTTAGCACATAATCTTAATAAAAATTCGTGTTATACATTTATGTAATATTTACTCTAATAATTTGGGTATTAAGAAGGTTGAATTTAGAGAGAGAGAGTACTCATTTGTTAGTGGATGGACAGGGACTGTAAATCCAATATTCCTGTCATTGACGCTCCAGTAGATTGTGTTATTGACGACTGAAATCATTTGATGACCTAATCGGGTAGTAAATTATTTTACTATGATTTATACGTCTAAAAAATAAGACTTGACAAGGATTTGAATACAATTTCTAAGGACTAGCTTACCATCATGGTTCTTTTAACTAATATATCCGGGGCTTGACCGTGTACATTACATATTACTTATAATTAATTATTTACAATATATCAAGCTTTATATTTTACCTATTTAATTTATCATTTAAAATAGTCATTTATTTTTTGAATCAACTTAAATAAATTGTAATAATTAAAAAAGAAAAAAACAATATATTCATATTGTTGCTTTTAAAAAAAAAATATTGAAATTTTAGTATATTTAAACTATAAGTAAATTTATAAATTATCAACTAAAACCACAACGAATACATATTTTGTGCATATATAGCACTTGATTAATCAGTAATAATCTGTAATATATTATACTATTGAATTGCTACATTCAAACTATAACTCTCGGAATGGTAATGTTTAAAAAGAGGCTTGAAGCACCAAAATCAGACCACAAACGAAAACATAAACCAGCAATATAAAATATGAACAAACTTTTATACTTGTTTCATAGTATGGATGCAAATTTTATCTGTAAATTCAAAGCTACTATTCTCAACACATGAATGGTGGCGTAAGAGGATAAGCTAAAGGGTTTGGGGGAGTGTAGATTTAGAAGGTTTTTAAAACAGAGCGCACAAACATTACCTGCGGAAACATTTCATTTTTATGGCCGATTTCTCACTAAACGGCAATAAACACGAAAACATAAAATGTGAATACTATCTTCCAAGCTAAACAGAGAACCTTCCCTATCCATGTTTTATATATTACTCAGCTTACGAAGTAATATCTTTTTTTAAATGTAAAGCACTATGGTTTTTAAAATGGCTAACTTTTCAATTTTCTGATTATTACTTTTATTTTGTCATAATAGTCTTCTATATGTGTGACTTCCCCCCCCCCTCCCCCACCGTAATGAAACCAAAACATTTATTTATCATCCCAATAAAAGCTCACAATTTTAGGATTAGTATCTAACGAGCAAAAAATATAGCAATAATGGTTTCCTGAGTCTTGTTAATATGGTCTTGAATCGAGTTTTATTGGTCGTACACATCCATGAAAATATTTTTGCTTTCAATTCAAATCAAATGTCTTTGTAACTTAAAAGCAATTTTATTTATTGGAACAATCAACTTATTATTTGATCAAACAAAAATAGTACGATCTAATGAATAAAAATTCCAATAGCAAGCCACATATCATGCGAGATTAAATACATTGTTTTCTAAAGAATATGTGTACGTATAATGTGTGCCTATAATGTTTATATTTTGTTTGGGAAATGAAAAATGGAATACTCTTGTAAGGTTCGTGAATGGTGTTGTAAATAGCCTAGCTATTGTATGGAAATGGAGAATAATTTTATTTAATGTTAGAAACAAAAAAATAAGTTTGAAAGTAAAGTAAGACTTTAATAATTTTTAGAAGCAATACAACATAATTTAAAATCTTTTAAGGCTGTTCAAGTCACAATCACCTTACACCGAGTTTAAAAGACACTCTTATACATTTAATTGGGGGGGTAGGGGGGGAGGAGGAAGGTGTTCGTTAATTCAAGTATACGTCTCAGTGGCTTGTTCGCTATCATGGTCGATTTCAAGTTCAGGAGGATATAGTTTATTTTTAAGACCTGGAAATTAATTCAAAATATGAACGAAAACCTTATGAACTATATAGTGGCAGAAAAAATGGTAAAATCTGGGAAAGGGAACAAACATATTAATAAAACGTTATATCATACCTCAGCTAGGCTCGAAACAAAGTCACCTTTAACACTTTAACCTCATGGATAAGATTTCAATAAACATTTCTTCTGGCAGTTTTTGTATTTTTATTTCAGTAGACACATCCAAAACAATGTCTGAAGCAAATGGAAGTCACTATAGCTATTGGGAAGAGGGTGAATGGGTTGATAAAAGGGGGTAGATTTGATGTGTGGCACAAGGGGGCTTATAAAGGGTTGAGGGGGATATTGTCCTGAGATTCTACTCTCGTAAAACCTCGCAGTTTGGGAACATGTGGTGCTGACATGACGTAAAGCCAACAATGAACTAGTTGGACCAGCAAAAATATTGACTGTAATATCACTACGGACCAAGAGGTAACATTTCTAAAGAAATAGAGAGAGTGGTGGGGGAATGATACAAAATACGTTTGCTGCCTAGTAAAAAAGGGACCATTTCTAAATACTTTTGTCAAAGATTATATCATTCTACATCCTTTGAGTTTACTTTCAGAGGAATTTACTTCATATAATACCTCTAATTTTATGTGAGATTTTTTATTGGAGTTTTATACAGCTGTCAAAAAAAATACACCAACTTTTAAATATTACATTGTAGAGAACTCAGCTTGACGTACTAATAGATAAAAGTATAATGGTCAGCTTGTAAAGATGTCAGAAATGGCCCGTGAGCTGACAACCCAGTTACGTTTAAAATATAATTATACTAAAGAAACAATTTAATTTTACTGAATATGTATAATTGTAATTTAAATTAGACCAAAATAATTAATACTTAAAATAAACTTTTTCAGCATACATAATTCTTCATTCCTTAAAATACAAAATATTATATGTAATTATATTGTATACTAATCTTGAGGAGGAAGACGAACCTTGGCCCATTTAACTCTCAATCAACAATTTACGAAATATTTCATTTAGATCGTTAGACATGATACCTAAATACCAAACTCATCTAGTATAACATTCATTGGTGGGAGGGTTGGCGTTAAAACACCAGACAGGTGTACTAAGGGTAGTTTACCTAAATTGTTTCGCACTCTACATTCACGCAAAATTTGGGAACATTTCGTCTCAATTCTACCCGATTGCAATTTATAATTTAAAATATGTATTTCCTGGATGCGACGTGGAAGCATTAAAACACTAATATTTATCTAATTCTCTAAGAGCTGAAAGATATTTATCCTTATTATATCGGTTTAGACATATACTTTTGACTCTTAACTAAAAAGCCAAGACTCAAAAATCTGCCAAGACCACAGAGAAGGATCCTTGTCGGTGGCCAAGGCTCATTTTAAAATAAGATATTATTGTATTTCATCTTTTCTAGTTTCAGAAACAAGAATTTCCTTTAAACTAAAGCTCCTAGCCTAGTTTAGTCATATTTCATTACTTTAAATTAAGAATTAATATAATGGCCTGTATCAAAAGTGATAGTAGTGAATAAAATTAATATTTCTAGCTCTGACAGTGAAACCACATTGATAAGGACACGATTGATAAGAAGCTAACAGTTGGGTTTACTGTATCAGGCATTTTATTAGTTACAACAATTTATACATTTTTTTTCAATTCACAATCAAACTTACTTTTTTATTTAAAGAAAAATGTTACCTTTAGTTGGATTCTAACATATTCCTGCCCTTCAAACATAAAAAGTAAAATAATAATAAATGGAGCCATTTCAGACGAACCGACTATTCTTGATCATTTCTTTTGTAAAATCCGAATCAAAATATTTTTTTAGAAAATAAAAAAAGCCAAACATTAAAATATTGTTAATAAGCTTAGATGGGATTTCATAACCACCGTAGTACATATTGATATAATTATTAATAGGCCTCAAATAAAAAAATTTAAACTTATTTAAAATAGTTTCTCACTTAAATAATGGATAAAGTAATACATTATTAAAAAATATATATATATATTTGGTTTTTCTCAAGACCTATTTTAAAAAAATATGTATATATAGTAATCACGTTAATGTTGTGGGAATGATTAGGGTAGAATTCAAATCAAAGGTACTGGCATTTGTGTGGAAGGGGAATGCACTAGTATTACATTTTATCAGGATTCAAACCCTGATTTTCATGTCAAAGACCGTCCAGTATAGGATGAGAATTTTGCCCTAAGCCACTTGATCATTTAAGCGGGTATAGAGCTATTATTTATCAAATTATTTTACAAAATAATTCTGTCATGTGAGCGTTTAATATGATAAATAATACGATAGTTGTACGATACTATAATATGTGCCTAGCTATATGTATTTATATTAAGGCTATATATATATATTCGATGTCAACATTGTCAAAATAATTTTAGGGGCTTAGAAAAAAAAAATGCAAACTAGCAAGTGCGTTTATTTAATAATTTGAGTTTCCCCCCTCCCCTTTTTTCTTTACTATTCCTCAGACCTGTCCGTCACTCACCAAGGTGCTGCAGGAAAGGTAATTCAACTGAAAAGAAGAGACGGCTCGGATAGGAAGGACGAGGAAGGGGTGTAGAAGGTTTGAGAGGGGAGGGTGGATTGTTGACCCATAAAACAGAGGTCGGAATCTAATTTGAAGACTTGGTGAGAAAGAGTGAGGAAGAAAGAGAGGTAAGGCCTCCTTTCTGTGGATCAATGTAGCGTTCCGACGGAACCCCTTTTCTTTTCCTGTCTCTTCTAGGTCACCGAGCTGCTCCATTGCCCTATCAAGGTCATCGGGGGATGCGTGAGGGAATTTTTCGGGAGGATTTTTGTTATAAGTAGCAGCCGAGTCCGATTTTTTTACTTTTGGGTTTAGTAGTACGTTGATATAAAGGCTACTATATTATTATTATTATTATTATTATTAGCACCGTGTCTTACTACCCGTTAGGGTTATTCGCACTTACGCTAATGTGTAATGGTAGAGTGATTGTGATATGAAGGGGAGGACCTACAGTTTAACGTGGAATCCAAGCCACGGTGGAGTCCTCGCATTCCTCACATTCACAAAGGTTACTAAAACCAGTATTAAATAATTTAGTATATCTGTTATTAACCCTGCCCAGCTCGTTTTGTGTGGTACGCCAGTTACAAGAAGTTTGGGGTTAGTCTCTCAGCCGGGTTTACTGAGAGCAGACCCAGATTTTAGGTAGGGCGAGAAGGCCTTCACAAATCAGGGTCACCAACCAAAATGTATATTTGTGTAATTGTAATATTTTTAACTAAACTATAGCTTACATAAATTTTTACACATTTCTGAACAAATATTGCTTAGCAACTTATAACTAATATTTGTTTTAAAGAAAATTATTCGGTTTTAAGAAAATTAATTTATTATGATGACAATATTTCCTTATTCAAACAATATTATTTAACATATATCTTAGAATTAATTTTAAAAAAAATATTCATGCCAATACGACGAATAGAAAAATACGTATTTAATGTTAGGGCCTTCAATTTATTTACCCTCAACCCCTCCCGGCACAATCCACCAACATGGGCATCCACAACTATAAATCCGGCTCTGACTTGGGTTGTTTCTCCCTAAATTTTCTTAACTTCTACTCCTGACAAATGTGGTTACATTTCCTAGAAATTGTAACTTTGTGATCCCTACCACGTTAGAGTAATTATTATGTATGTATACAACCAAAATGGTTATTGATACATGGTGAGTAAAAAAAACTATTAATAATAATACCATTCCTTAGCCTGGTGGTCAGCGAGGTGAAATACAATAAAAGGGGATGGCATGGTGTCGAAAATGATATTAAAACTGAGTTAAAACCTATGCCCAGATACTCTAGTTCTATGTTTTTAAGGGGTGTTAAAGGGTAAGTAAGTGACTAGCTTATAAGACTGTTCGCGTGTATACACATAAAATCTAAATATCAAGGTTGAAAAAATCTATCAAACCGTTTTGGAACCATTACCAGCTACAAACAAAATTGCAAATATACTTTCATTGGAGTTTATTCAAATATTACATTAAAATATGTCATAATGTTAATATTGATTTTTTCACGATTGCAATAATTATTTTTAATATTATAAAGTAGAGATACTTCATAGTATTTCCTTCACGATGGATGAAAAGAAATTATTTGATGTCATCGAAATAAAAGTTAAGGGAAAGAGTATCCTAGGAACTGTGGAGGATTAAAATATTGATTAACTTTTTGAAATTAAGAAAATTCGTTGAGCTGAGTTAGGAGGCAGAGGACAGGGCGTATTGGTGGACTAATTTCACTGACCAAAAGAAATTAATGAACCTGTCGTAAGACAGAACACATTGTAATGATATTACTACAGCGATAGGTGGGGCATATACATACTTTCCTTTTAATCAGTAATTCAACTTTTTATTAAATTAAGAAGCCTTATTATTAAATTATGTATTCCTACAACACCTCAAATATCCTCCCTATATTTATCTGTATGCTTTTCTACCTCACCTTTTACTCAATCGTTTCTGAGGCTAGACGCCATGTGTAAAGCATGAAACTTAGTACTATATTATAAATCTTCTGTAACTTTTATTCCAAAACAAAGACACTAGAAATTCAAAGAAAAATTTAAATTATTATTTTTATTTTTGTAACATTTCATTCATAAAGCTTTCATTAGACTTACAGCCTCTCCCCTCCCTACTTGAATATAGGCTCAAAAAGCGTAGGGATTGATTCTATTTTTCTAACAAAATTTTAACACAAGCTCATAATAACCGCTTTAATCTACAGGCCATGATTCAAAAGAGGTGCCTTTAAAAAACAAACAAAAAACAGTAACTTTCTACATGTTGGTTTATTAACAAAATGCAATAAAAGTGATAGCTGCAGATCATATGACTTGTCGTATGAACATGTTAAAGTTGATCAAGTAACAGCTGTAATACAAGTTCTTCTTATGAAAATTGGACTGTAGAAAAGAAAGACTCAGTATATTTTGCTACAGAAATGGAAGGCATATTTATCTGAAGGCCAATTATCAATGTCTGTTGGGAGCTGAAAGGTGACCAACACATTTAACAGGATATTCTATAATTTAGGAATGTGCACTTAGAAAAACACATAGTTGCAACTTGAAATAATTATAAGTCTTAGGACAGATGCCTAGTTGGTGGCCTCCTAATTCCGAAGAGTCCTGATTGAAAACATAGATTTTTGATGTATAAAGATGAATTCAGAACGTAGATACGCCATGTTGCTATGCCACACCACCCCTAATTTGATAATAAGCCCATGGGGGCCTAGCAGTCATATGTTCTTTCAGCCTCGTCATTCTTATTCTAAATAAATTACATATACGAGTGTTTATAGGTTATGTTAGGCTAGGTTAGGTTAGATTAGGCTAGGGTAAGCTTGGTCAGGAGGAAAGCCTCGGTGGCCAGCGGGTGCTGCCAATAAACTCTTCCATACATGTCACCACCAGCACGTAATTCCCACATGTTTCGCTTTTACTTGTTCGCAATCTGGACATTGGATATTTAGGTGGCTATAACATTTTTGGGCGTCTTCGCAATTTGGACGAATTTTGACCTGTTTACAATTTAGACTGTTCGCAATCAGGATACAACCACCTAATTATGGATGGCATTCCTAGTCTTGCAACAAGAGTTTCTGATCTGTGAGCATACAAATTCCTGATAGAGATAAACGTTCAGTTCATGATCTGAATTTCATCCAGGGACCAACTCAACTGACTTAGTAGCAGTTCAATTGGGTTTGGTAATTCATCAGAGAATGTGGTAATAAATAGAACTTCTGGATATCATTTTTATTCCTTATTATTAGATTAGTCCATTTTCGAATAGTACATATATTATGTTTATTAAATATGCGTGCGCCCCATCCTCAATTATTTGGTGCTTAGTTATATCATGTCTATAAATCATGGCCTATTCAGCTGTGTAGCTTTGTCTTCTATAAATTTCACATACAGTGATTTAATACCACTTGTGCAAACAGATAAAATCTTGTGAGACGTGTTTTATATATTTAAAACCTGATTTTAAACAAAGAAGTCAACAGTTTCAATAATTTATTCAAGGTATAACAAAAGAAGGTGATATATGCTTTAAGCTTATCTATTATTAGATTCAAAAAACGAGCCAATGACCTTTTGAATTAAACACCGTGACTAAAAAAAATATTTAGATGTAATTTCAAGCTCTAGAAGCTCGCTTGGTGTTGCACTTTTTTTCACCCTCCTTTCTCAAATCAGGGCAAGTTTCACCCCATGTAGGGCGTCATGACGCTGGCATGTCACGACGCTCTAACACGGCAGAGTCTGCTTTCCATCTAACGGTCTTGTAGCTAGGCGTACCACTTCCCCTCTCCCATCTCTTCTACTGGTCATGTCAGAGAGACCCTGGAGTAGGGCCAATTAATTTGTCAACGGGGACCAAATCGCCACGCCGATAAAAACGTCACTAAAGAAGGGTTGGAAATAGAAGGAAGGGAAAGGGGGTATTTGGAGGATTAGGAAGAAGGAGGGAGATCATTCGTTTCTACAAGGGAGGAAGAAAGGGGTAGAGGGAACGGAAAAGAGCCCACCCGATTCTTCAGGAGTCCAGGATTAGCGGAGGTTCGTTGGGAGAATGTGGGGTTGGGTTACAGGAGGATTTATCACCTTCAACTACTTCCCTCTATTCAACTCCTTACCTCTTCCTCCTTTTACCAACCACACCGACAAGGGAGACCTTTACGTCCAAGCCTGTGACTCGGCGATAAAAATGAAGGAGATTGCGGTAGAATATCTGTGGCAACAACCTTGCAAGACTTATCAAGCATCCTGAGACTAGAAGCGATGAGGTACGATTTTTGTTTAGCCAAAAAGTTACAATACAGTTTCTTCACACACACATATAAAAAATGTTCTAGGATAACAATATGCAATATAATAAAATATTTGGGGTTCATTCAAAAATTCCACCTAACTTCGTTTCTCTAGACAACTATAGTAGGAACCTTGTAAGAAGGAACTTAAAAAAAAACACATTTATTCTGCAGTCAACATTTATAACATTTAAGTTTAATATAATTACTTATTATTTAATGTGTAGTGACAGTTGCATTTGACATTAATTAATGTATACAATAATGAACATTGTTTTAGTAGATTTTATGTTTGTCAAAAATAATTATTTAATTCTAAAGCACACACTATACATAATACCATTTACGTTTGGATGCTAAAGTGACAGGCTTTGTGATCTCATTAAAAAAGAAGTTGAGGTACTAAAAAAAAGGTATTAAACTTTGGACTTGTCCAAAACTCACTAGCATATGAACTACCACTGGCCTTTTCTATAACACTCGTGATTTGGACAAGCAATAAAATTGATATATAGTAACTTACAAAAGTTTAAGACTACCGAAATATTTTACATATTTATTTATATGAGCATTACTGACGATTTAAAATAATCCAAATATATATACCTCTTATTTGATTTACTTTTCAATATTTTTAGGGGCCACCTCTGTAGTCTAGTTGTCAGAGTTCCTGGATACAGAACCAGAGGCCACTCAGTTGATCCCCAGTGCTTCCAAAATTTATTTGTGAATCAGTGGGTCTGAAACGAGGTCAAACTCAGCACTGTGCATACAAATGATGCACTACTTGAATAAATAAGTATCAGCTTTATTTTTTTTAAAGTGAAATTAACGGCTGAAGGGCTCGTTGTGCTGACCTCATGACACCATCTACTCACAAATGTTGGCAGTATCAGCCACTCGGTTGTTATAGCTCACTTGCAGGCTTACAACACGGAGTTTTTTTAGTACCGTGTCTTACTACCCGGTTGGTTTATACGCCTGGTATTAATTACATTATTTTAGGGAATAGGAAGGTTTAATTTAAACTAAGAGCACCAAATTTGCGTGGAGGGAGGCTGAATAAACATTTAGGAAATATACCTTCAGTTCACCTAACTGGGATTGAACCCTGATTTCCTTGTCATCGGTGGTCTAGTCTTTTGCAATGGTGACGCCTTAGGTTATTAGGCTTAGACAATGCAATCACTGCAGTGGGTCACGTATATACTTAACCAAAAAAAAATGCTTCCATAATTTAAATAGTTTAATAAATGTGACTGTTAAATAATTGTAATTTTGAGTTATCTCTTTTAGTTAAAATAATTAAAAAAGATAATAGGAAAATTTTCTATCAGTTAATCTTGGTCTCACTTTATCCCCAACAGTGTATTTATAGTGAAATACCATATTGTAAACCATTCATTTATCCATATTGGTTATACATCTCAAAGGATATGTATATTAATATTTATCAAAAATATACAAACAATTTTACCTTGGATCCATTTGATATATTACATTCCTTTTAATGTGCATTTTATAATGTTTTCTTAAAAGAAATAAACAATTATAATGTATCGAATAATTTTGGTAGCCAAACGTGATAAATTAAACTCTTCCTGTGTTTTTGCTTTTGGTAGTTACCGTAAGCGATTGGCATGATAACTAATTTATGTTCATTATAGTTATTTCAAATATATATTTTAAGAAAGATAAGTTTAAAAAAAAAGTCACAGAGAGGTTGTAACCTTTAAATTAAATTAAGGATCAGGGGTGTAGAGCCATATTGGTGCCCTGATTTGTTTTTACATGTAATGTCAAATATGCCTTCACACACTACTGAGTCCTCATGATCTAACGCACTACTCTTACAGTAGACCAGTCTGTTGATGATGGAGAAATAAATCTTCGAATCTTGTTGGGTGTACTGAGGATGGTTTTCCCCTATTCCTCTGTGAAAATGCGGGTAAACTTTCTATAAATTTAGCCTTAATCACCCCTAAAACTATTAACCTGGCTAGTAATTTAATATATAAACTGAACGGCTAGTATGATGCTGTTTTAAAAAATTTACCTTAATTTTTTTCAAATATGGGAACCAGTATCACGTTTCTTTTGTATTTTTTACTGGCATGTTTAAAATGAATTTTATGAACTGAATGATTAGATCAGACCCCTACTTTTACCCCAGCTTAGTTTTAGAATATACACAGCATCCAGTTCCCAGAGCTGTATCACTGTGCAAGATTAGCTAATAAGTAAGCAGGACTATTCATCCAATCTTTGGGAAAGGAAATTTAATTTGACAGTGAAATTGGTTTTATTACGGATCAATATGGAAACAAAATGATTTAGGAGAAACAAATACTCTAAATTCTATGGGATGGAGGACAAAGTAGGGTAAATTTACCTTGGTTTAGCAGAACGAGAATAAACATATCATAGTGATAGATAGTGTGGTGGAAAACCACCTCCATTGCAAATCAACCAAGATTCTAGTCTTTGTCTTTCAATAAGTGGAAACTCATCCCAACTTGAATCTGATGCCTTAGAACACTTGAACAAACATCACTAAACATATTTAATCAAAGAACAGGCTATTATTTTTACATCCGTGGCCAAAATGAATACTTTTTTTTATAAATATATTGTAGCTACTTGTGATTAAAATTATCAAAGTATGAGAGAGACAAAATTTATAATAGTTTAACTCTTAAAAAATACTTTTTTTAAAAAGAAACCTTCGAATATCATAATTTCAACACATTTTTGGAAGTATTCCGACACTTCGATAACACAATATAAACAACCAAAAAACACATTTAAAATAAATACGTTCATTAGAAAAATAATATTTATATCTACTCCTATATTCGTGACGATTTTTAGAAAATATATTCTTAAAAAGAGATGAAGTAGGTCTACTAACAAAATCATCCATTCAAATTATGCTTCTGTTTGTGTTTCATGAATGTAAAGTTTGGAATATGACTTTTTATATTCTTTTCTCTTTCTTTTATTTTTATTTTTACAACTTTTCATCATTTCTCTTTGATGAAACATAAACACTGCGCTTATATCCCTTTGGCACTTTCAACTTAATACGCCTTCCAGAGTAGCTTGAGCAAAACGATCTACTTTTCTTTTGAAAGCAAACCCTTTTAATTTCTACATCAGACATGTTAATTTACGAAAAATAATTTTAGCTGTATGATATAAGTATGAATGTGAAGCTTTTTTAGATAATAAATCATACCATAAGAATAAAAAATATCCGTATCGATGGGCATGTGGTTTAGGGTTCAATAGTTGATTATGATTTGCCTGTGATAGGAGATTAAAATTCGAAACATGACCATGTGTACTGACGGTGGATTTTTGTAAATGGTTTTCAACCAACCTTCGGCGCAAATGTCAATACAGTTCTTGTCAATTATAACTTACTCATCCCTTAAACCCCAGTGTAGGCATACAAATAGCCTATACGCGTAGTAAGAAAAGGTACATAATAAAATTACCTTAAAAATTATTATTATTATTATTATTATTGTTAGATCATTACTATTGTCATTATATATTAACAAATATTTTACTTTCTATAGAATTTTTACTTGTATATTCAACATTAATATTATCGATGAATTTTCTAAATGGTAGATATATTTAGGTTAAATAAGATAAAAATGCACCCCCATTAGCATGTAGAGTACATGGGAAATCTACAGTGGTGCCTCAAATGTATTGACTCTTTTTTCCTCCCCTATCTTTCTCAGTGATTCCGGTTGACATATTGATCTCCATCAATTTATTCATACATTTGAAGAAGAAATAAGTTGTTATACCTTTAATTGTTTATTCATCAATATCGTAAAATTGAGTAAGATGTCTGATGTTGATTGTTGACAGTAGTTTAGATTTAGAATAATGTTATAACAGTCTATATAATGATAACTGATGAAGGTACAAAGAATATTGATCACATGCTTTGGAGTAACAGATTCACTTACGAATAAAATGTTAAACTTTGACTCATAAATTTCAAAGTTTGAAATTGTTTAGGAATGAATAAGTATTCACTTTAAAACAATGTAGTTATATGGATTCTCTAACACTAGCAATTATAATTATTAGACCCATACTGGTGGTCGTGTTTTATTAGGCATTAGACTGAGGATTTTTCCCACAATAGATTTATACCATCATTATATCACCAGACTATTGTCGATACAGTTTCTTTTCCCTAGTTTTCCCTTCTTGTTAGATTTATCAGACTCAATATTAAGCTATACTAATTTAAAGAACACTTCTCATTAAGGTAAATGCATAATAGTCACAAAATAAAATCATCCCTTTCCTTAAGGTTATTTTCGTGAGCTACCGTTTTTTAATACATGGTACTTTGATTAAATACTAGCGTCTTAAATAATATATTTCAATTGAGTAAGACTATTAGGGTATATTCTAGGATGATATTATTAACCAGTTGTAGCCCCATAGTCAAAATAAAAAATACTTGTTTACTGCAGTGTATCCAATTAAGATCGAACTGTAGCCTCATGTGTGGAATTCAGAATACTTAACCATTTGGACAACCCTCTTGATCCTTTATTGTTTTCCTTGGCAATGCAAATACATTATTTCTTTCGTTGGAAGGATGTTTTATAATAAACAATACAAAACATATTGAAGTGCTCATGAAAAGAGAATTAATATTTTGATATTGCTTTTCTCAGAAAGAGAATATTTGAAACAATGTTGATATAAGAATTCACATTTTTTTCATATATTAGGGTGAATAGAAAATAAAAATAATGACGTATGTAAATAAGAATAAATAATAATAAAAATATATAAGAACTTAAAATATAAAAAAGTAGTAAAGTGCTTAGAGAGAGTATAGTTCCATTAAAATGAAATACTATTTGCATTTATAATATTATATGATATTAATTAAAGTTTGATCGTATTTTGCATATAATATTCCTACTCTCTTATAAACCACAGGTTTAATCGTAAGCTGGGCGTACAAACACATGATTAACTCGACTAAGGTAACTATAGCTCTTAATCAATAAAAATATGCATTTGCTACAAAATTATTAATATTTTAAAACCACTTTATTTAAAACAAAAGTTCAAAATTATTTTTTTAATATTTTAAAACCTCTTTATTTAAAACAAAAGTTTAGATCAAATTAAATAAAGACGATATCACATAAAATATACAACATAAGCTGCATTAAAGAGCAGTTTATCTTTCTCACTCCTGCTTTCGTACAATCGACACACACAAAATTTGGCCTAGAGAGTTTTTGAACAAAACATTCGTTGATGTGATTGGACGGCTGATGAATATCGATGTTCTCTATCATTGGTGACACCTTTTGTACTAAATGATATTTTTCCAATTACAAATGGCTTAATTGTCCGAACTATATTATTCGAGTGGCTACGAACCACTTGTATCCCGTATTACCACCTTATCATTGGATTAAGCAATAATCTGGGCAAGAAATACTCTAGAAAATGGTTGTTTTATGACGTGAAATAAATAATTCAAAAGTATTTACTTTTTTGTTTGAGAATAATATTTGTTCTTGCCAATTGTCGACGCCATTATAGAAATCTGGTTGTTACTTTCCATGCTTATACTATGCATCCCAATGTATATATGTGGTTGAATAGTGGTCTAGAAATAAGAAGTAGACAATAATAATCTTGGTAAGTTTTAATATAATAGTTATTAAAAATTCGATTTAACATAGACGAAATGAGAATGACAACTAGGAATATGTGAACCACAATCCAACAACAAATACGAAATACTTGTAACCAACCGAGTATAAAATAATATGAAAATATAATAATGATTAAATAAGATAAATTAAAAATGAATTCACCACATTGTTTTTTTTAATAAAATTTGAACAATAACTATTTAATTTATAAATTAATAAGTTTAAGTATAAATGGTGTAGGACGGTAAATGTGTGTTATGGGTAGTTTATTTTAAGTGCAAAATAAAAATATAAATTTATACACATATTTATAAAACTAGGATATGAATGATGTCAACATTTCCTTATTCTAGACCTCATTTTAAGACTGAACCAGATATAAACATAATTTGAGCTTTTCTGAATGAAATTAGTATTTTATTTATTATATAATACCACATTTAATTTTTTACTTTACAAGATATATTAGTTTATAAGTTGATGCGTGAATTTCTTATATTACTATATTAATTACTAGTAAAATATATTATTTCATACTTTAAAAAGCAGCTATAATTACTTTATAGGCAAATTATTTTGCAGTTTTTGAATAAATAATGTTTATAGTGTTTTTGTTCATAATATTTGATATAGTAAATTTCATTTCTTAGCTATTCATCTAGGACTTTCAGGCAATTTATTCATTGTAGGATATATTTAAAACACCAAACGATGATATATTTAATTCGTGATTTAACTTCTTGGGGAATTGAAGGGCACAGGGGCAATAAGAAGAGAGTTAACTTTTAATTGAGTTAGTACTACCATCTGTTAGACAACCATGACTTCTTTTCAATGTACTTTATTTTATGATCAAAAAAAGGTCTCTGTCCTATTTTAGTTATATTTTATTTATGGGATTCTTTTGGGGTTTGATATATAAAAGTTGTTGCCCGGGAAAATGTGTATTGTTTCATTTTCCCCCTTTTTACACTGTATACTTTTATTTCCATCCAACATTCTTAATTACATGCTATTTTACATATTGAGGCTATAAATATCCTCTAGTTGGTAAATAATAATTAATTTTTCAAACATTAATTTAAAAAAAAACTGTTAAAACCGGTGAAACCATTAAATACTGAAAGTAAACATTATACAAAATAAATCTGAAAGACTGCATTATATGGAGCAAGAAGTGAAAAATATTTTTCAAGTACAAAACTAAACGTACTAGCATAAAGGTATGGGCTTATTTGAGAATATGGATTTTCATTTTTAGATTTAACATAAGCGTTATGTATTATATGAGTAATATAAAACCAAAATTAACAACTTAAAAGTGTGATCATATGGGATTGAGTAGGATAATATAGGGCATCCTTTCCACAAAGATATTAATTGGGTAAAATAAAAAAAAAGTACGGTATGATCCACTTATGATGTTACTTTAATAAATATTATATTATTAAGAATATGAAGTAGCCTATTAAATAGTAATTGCCTCTTCCTATCTTATACTTTATTAATTAATGTTGGAATTCAATTTAATTAACTTTGTAATTTTCACAGCGTTTTATTACACGTTTGGGCTGTTAAAATATTTACACCAATAGGGTAAGAATGAAGATGGTAGATTTTAGAGTAAGTGTATCCGAATTGTTACGGAGTAAAAGTGAGAAACCCATTTATTTTAAATAAAATGCATGTAACTGTAATTTTCAATCTTTCATCCATCGGAACCCAGAATATTGCAAGTGTGACATATTTTATCTGACGACCACCGAATCGGTTAATTTAATTTACTGAATCTATATTTAATTAACGAAAAAATCCGTTTGAATCAAACACTAATCCAACATTTATTTCTTAACCTTGTTAGTAATGTTTTAAGAATGAACAAAGTTGAATTTAAAGAAATTACACCAAAATTTATGTGGAGGAAGATTGTAAAACCATTTAAGATAAAAAAAACCTCAGTACACCCAACTGGAATTCCAGTCCCAATCATCACGTCATAGACAAATTAGCCCATTGCGAGAATGGTGCCTTAAAGCTTACGGTCACTGAAGGGGTCCAAACATATTGTAATTTTCTTTATTGCACTTTAGAAAAGAAATATATGTTTCAAGACAATATAGTAAGAACTTCACTGGTGATAGCGCCGTCAAAGGCATAAGTATTCTTACAATAAACTAGCTGAATGAGAGCTTTGAGGTCTAGGTTAGAGCTGTAAGGATGAATATACAGAAAATGAACCCGCATTCAAATTGAGTCAGAGTGGAAAACTATTTTGAAAAAACACCCCTAGTTCACCCGAGCACGATTCGAACCTCAAGCTACCAATCCTCGACAGTCTAACTAAACACGAAACTAGCGCGTTAGCTAACACACCACTGAGGTGGGTTTCTCTCAATAAGCCTAGCTGTTATTTATTAAGTTATAACTCCTGGTATCTCTATCGGTAGACGCAAAGTAGGATTTATCAGCCTTGTCTGATCTAAGTTATTGATAACAAGTAGGTTGTGGTTCAAATCCCGGTTGGTTCACAGATATTAAATCTTCTTTAATAGTTTTTTCACTTCTCCTTCATACAAATGTGGGAGAATTTCTTCTTTAGTGGTGAAATTAAATGTGGATAGCTTAGACAAATAATAAGACATGGTGTAAATAAACAAAGTACTTTCTATTAAACTGAGTAGTCTGTTTTCAAAGTTGTATGACCAGAACCTCTTAGCGGCGGGAACACCATATTCTCGTTTGAACACACATCTCAATATTTAGAACGTCCCAGGAAGTTTCACTATCTATTGAATCCTGTGTTTGAAGTTGGGAAGTTTCTGTTTCTGAGGTAAGAGAGATATTAATTGCAGCGGTTGGCCTTGTTACGTCAAACAGGGTGGGGGTTGGAAGTCTCGAACTATGGACTTGTGGACTTCCACACAACTGGATACCAAGACGGCCCCACATAACTTTAGAGGAGTTGTTACACGCCAACAAGCTTGTTCTAATTAGCGGAGTTCTCTAACATCATGTTTTAGAGGGGAAGTTAACGGAGGAAGGGGAGGGGATATCTAGAATATCGAGACAAGCAATCTAGAGACGTGAAAAAAGTGTCGATATGTTACTAAAATCGATATTTCCCTATCGATACTAGTTTTTTTTATTCGACACTTCTTTTCCAATACTTTTACTGACGTTAGTACTTACACTCCGGTACGTGATCGATATCGAAATAAACCACTTTTTTGTTATTTTCACTAATGCTGGTATTAAATGTTTACTAAGGTGAACGGTGGAGAAAGAACAAATTACACTATTTCTCAATCTTCATTCATTTTTTATATGACAAGCAAGAAAAACTCTAGTAGGTATGGTAGAACATTTTATATTATTATTATTATTATTAGCACCGCGTCTTACTACCCGTTCGGGTTGTACGCACTTACGCTAATGTGTAACGGTAGGGTGATTGTGAGATGAAATGGGGGACCTACAGTTTAACGTGGAATCCGAACCACGGTGGAGACCTGGCATTCCTCACATTCACAAGATGTCTTGTCAGAGGTGAAGGAAGGGTTTGGTAATCAGATAAATTTATGCCGGGACCGAGGATTGAACCCCGGCCGGCAGCATAGAAGTCTTGACACCTTACCCCTAGACCACCAGGTCTCCCCATTTTATAATATTAATCATACACAAATATCTATCATACCTTCTAATTACCAACTCATAACATTGATGCAATATATCTAAGTATACTATAATATTGTTAGACCATTATAATTTTCAGTGTTTAAATAAATATTAAAATATAATTATGATGGAAAAGTTGAAATTATTATTACTAGAATTTTTTTTTTGTTTACGAATAAAATTTCGATACCGATACTTACTGTTATCGATACTTTTCTTTCGGTACTGATACGGTATCGATATCTTTCTTCCGATACTTATAATGAATACATTATCGATACTTTTCTTTCGATACCACATCCCGAAGGCAATTTGTGAGCGTATCAGCGAACAGAAGTGAACAATCATCAGACAGATAATTTGGTCAGTTTAGGATTAAAGACGGTACATTCAGAAGGCTCCTAAGGATTAATCAAGATAGGATTTTTAAGGCCGAAAATTTTGTAATTAATACCTTAGAACACAAATGGAGAGAAGTATACGTTTTGAGAAAGCTTAGCTCTAGATTTTTGGCACAGAATAAAACTTACGTCATAAAATTACATCCCTACTTTCTTAGGAACATAGGACTATAACTGTGCCAATGAACACGCGAGCCTTTATATAAAGTCCATTTTGCCTGATTTGCCGGTTAAGAGTAGTTTGGGGTTCAAATCCTGGCAGGGAGTACTTAGTGTGTTCTTTCTTAGATAAGTCCATTTTACCTATTTGTAAATATTTTGTATATTTATTCTAAATTATAAACTATCTTATCCCCACCATATTGGAGTAAAGCATGGATAGGTAGCAGACTCATCGAAAAGAAAAACATGGAAATAGAGTTGTTCCCTTTAACGAAATAAAAATACTAGTAGGATTCTTACTGAGTGAGTTTTATTTGACTTTCTCAAAATATATTTTCAAACGTTAATAGTAAAAAAAAACCTTACTTTACAGAGTCTTTGGGGGCTTAATATGGTCTAATACATATATCAGTAAGTGTTTAAATGGCCAAATACTAAATTTGTTATGCATAATACTATGTACAGTAGCCCCATGGCTTCTTTGGTGCTTACTGACAGTTCGCAGCTGACTTCTGACAGTCAAAATTTAGGTATATACCTAAATTTTGACTGTCAGAAGTGACAGCTGCTAAATATATGGTTTTGCAGATCATATGGTTCGGCGTAGGGATACATAATTTGGTCTGGTAGCTTTTCAAAGCCAACAGCTGTCAGATGTGAGCTGTCAATCAGCACCAAAGAAGTCATGGGGCTACTGTATATACAATACTGACATTTTTAAACATTGCATCAGAAAGTGTTATATTTTTAAACTTATATATATTTTAATTATTATTGAATATGTGATTATAACAATCAACGTGATTTAGCTCAGAATTTAAAAATTAGTAAATATATAGCCCTGAATAGGCTAACATAAGCTTAGAGACTTTATTGTTGACTTGGTACAGCAACGTTTTATTTTAAGTTTTGATATAATAGTTAAATTATTTAACAAATGAATATATTATTATCATTTACATTCATATATACTAATATAATTACCATCCTATTACTGACGATAGAATTCTACTTTACTCCTTAGCCTATTTTTAAGCAAAAGTCTGCAGTTTTGGCAAAAGAAACACATTGGAATACTTTGAATTGAATTTATAATAATTTGTCCCCCTTTCTTCCAGGTGAATTTGAATGGAAGCCTTCTAGATGCATCGTATTTGCTCTAGCGTGAATAAAAAGAGACATGAAAGATGGAATCTTTTGTGTCCTAGAAGTCGATATTATATATACAGTTCGATTGACAAGTAGAAAGGGAGCTAACCCCCCTTCGATTTCTACGCTGGCTACTAACTTAGGAAAGTCTCTGAGCCAAACAAAACCAGACGGATACACAAACAAATAAATAACACACAAATAGCATACATATAAGCAGTGTTTCCAAGTGCATTGAAATTTCTCTCAAGACAAGAAATTTTTTAAGATCCTTAGATGGAAATTGTACATTTAATACTAAAATAAAGGAAAAAAGGTTGTTTTTTTAAATGTTGCTATCTAATATTGATTATATTGTGTCTATTATTAAGATAGACTTATACACATTTTAAATGGATACACTTTTTGAAAATTGTTTATTTTAATCACGTTATTTAAAGCACCAATTAATATGAAAGCATTAAGAGCTATAATACATTAACTATGTTTGATTTAAAATACAATAGCATTTGCAGCACTATTTATTATTATTATTATTATTATTATTATTATTAGCACCGCGTCTTACTACCCGTTCGGGTTATACGCACTTACGCTAATGTGTAATGGTAGGGTGATTGTGAGATGAAATGGAGGACCTACAGTTTAACGTGGAATCCGAACCACGGTGGAGGCCTGGCATTCCCATCGGTAGTTTTAGTTGTATTCTAGTTAGTGTACCCATTCTTCGGACGGGTAACCTATAAAGTAGCTTTGTTATTTTTAGTGTATAAAATTAACTACAGGGAAGAATAACAAAATCTTGAACTGTATATAAATATTTCAGTCCTTTATTGTTTTAAGTATTGTTTGAAAACGCGAAAGTAGTCAAAATAAATTATAGTATGAACGTGTTTTAAAAGATTATATTTCTTTTGAAGATAACATCTCCATACACAACATTGAGTTACTTCTTGTTGGTGCGAGTAAAATAAAGTGATGGTGACACAGTAAAAATAATTATTAAAAAGTTAAAACAAATTATAGTTATATAGTGACAGTTTACAGATTATATAAGGAATTATTTATTTTCAAATTTTGGGGTTTAATTTAATCCATTATTTTGATTCCGCCACCTCATTTTTTTTATAGAGACCATCATCTTAAGACCTATCGAAGTTCCAAATTTTAGGGTTCTAGGGTGTTTGGAAGTGTTTGAATAAATCATGTGAACTAAAAAATATCAAAACTATATTAAGTTTTGTTTATCTACACATGATTGCACTCTTTATATAATTTATTATTTTATAATATCATAGCCATGACAAACCTAAGTTAAAAAAATAAATACATTTTAAAAATAAGCTTTGGAACGAGATATTAACTAGCCTATAAAGTGAGTACATAAAAGAACGCAATCCATAGAAAACACAATATTTCTTAATAGTTATCACAAGATATGAGAAAATGAAATACGAGTTTGCTACAATAGTATATTGTGAAAATGATAGAAACTATCAAAGAGTACCAATGAAATAAAAGTTTGTTAAAGAAGCAGATTGGTACCTGTAATTACGTGCACAGTATTAATTTTCTACTACAATTAAAGTTTTTTATTATTACAAAGGGTTTTGAAATTTTTGTCCCCAATTTACTGAAGTAAATTTTAAATTTTCAGTTTTTTAATTTGTAATTATTTTTGTCACTACATGATTAAAGAATTCTAATTTTCCACTACCACTTGAAGCTATTTTGGTATTAATTTTTGAAATATTAGTCATCCGTCCCGCTTATTTTTTATATCTTTACTAATACAATTAAAACACTCACATACCTTTCTAGCCATATGCCATAGCTTATTAACCATCCTGACAAATTTAAATTTTTCATCACATCCATTATTGATTGAATTGTATTCTATAGTTAATTTTTGGATTGCAATTTATTTGGCGATTAAGTATAACAAAAAATGTGTGAATTATATATTTAATGGCAGAATACAACATTGCTCTCATGATTTAAGACAAAATATTTTAATAACCTGCTTTTTAATTTATTTTCAAAAAATATATAGCCTCTGCTTTAACAGGACGCCCAAGCGAGATTTCAGCACAATTGGTATCGTGATTTTTCAGCCAAATAGGACCATACAGAAAACAAATAATTTATTTGTATACATACATTAGATTAATATATACTTAATAATTGACAACCAAGAAAAACTAGTTTATTCGTACGGATTAAAGAATAACACTTTATTTTCTTTTGAAGATTGTTTTGATGAGGCGAAAATATTGTTATGTTCACAAAATAGAGCAGTCCACATTCAAATATTAAAAAAATACGGTGAATTTTGATAACAGTGGGGGTGAACATATTACCATCAAGAATTTTTCCTTGCTTGTCAATAAATACACAAATAATTATTGAAAAAATGCTAGGTCCTATGATATCTAAAAAATACTATTTATAAAGAGATAATCTTACACTTAGATAACACGAATAAAAATTTAATAGATAGGTTACAATCCCAGACCTTATTTAATAATCTATTTATAAAAACCCATTATTTCAAAAGTAATTATGAATGTTGCTTTACACAGAAAAAATGAAGAAACATACCACTTTCACTTAAAAATATATCACCTGGTCTAGTCTACCAGTCACGAGAAGGTTGGTGCTCAAATTATAGCCTGGTGTAGAGAATGTATTCCTGAATTGTTTCCCTCTCAACCCTCACGCAAATGTGAGTACAGTTCCTTTTAATAAATACCTTCGACATCCACATTAAAACAGTGGAATTAAAATGCATACACCCAGAACATGTATTAGAATTTTTGGAAAAAATATATTTCAAAAACCACACCACGAGAAAAGTTTCATCTTTGCTTGTTTGCAGGTGACGTAGCTCCAATTACTGAAATGATAAATCCTATAAGTTTTCACATTATACCTTCCCGCAAGTGAGGGTACAATTACTCTAAACTTTACCTTCCTAATCACTATCTTAATAGTGTACATATTTGGATAATCCAAACAAGTAGTAAAACGAGAAATAAATTTAACTAAAATTAACTAAAACCTCTTAACGGTTTGTAAACAAACAAATGATTTTTAAAATAAGGTAGAACATAATAAACAACAACTGGAAAACTAAAAAAAAATGAATTAATAAAAATCACATAACCAGATCTTTGAGTAAAATATCAACAGTTAAGAATACCAACCTTCTAAATATTACATCGTAGTACTAGATTTTTTTTTTCAGAATAAAAAGAATGCGAATGAGCACACGGCAAAATATCAATATCATATAATCTGATTTGTTGATGATGGAGAGACCGAGGTCATGGCTGTGTGTACTGAGAATTGTTTTTCATAAATGATCGGGAGAGATAAAAAATAAAAGCAATTAAATCTTCTTGATATTGTGATATTGTCTTAAAAAAAGTCAGAATTTACCAAAAATCTATTTTTAATTTAAATGATTTCGACAAACGATTTATTTAACGGTTTTATTCTATGGGCTATGGGAGGGATGAGGAAGTTTATTAAGAGGAAATGCAGCCATATTTGTACGAGGAAGCGATAAGAAATTCAATTATAAATCACAAGCCTCTGATGATATACCTACAGCCGATATTAGTGTCTAGATCTCCCAGTCATCACCAATCCACAGTTCAATGCGCACCGGGGATCACAAACTGCCATCATTAAAGGTACGGGTAGGACCAAACAATAAAACGAATAAGCCTATATTTTTGAACTTATATTCATATTCTTATATTCATTTTAAAAACCTTAATGTAAAGTTAAACGTGTTACTAAATCAACTTTCAAGTATTCATTTGCCGAGAATTGTGTGAGTCAGCTTTCTATCTTGACTAAATGTGTCAATATTGTCAGCCGTAAGATTAGATTTAGTTTCCTTTTAATTAATGTTGGCTATTCAACTTCTCTTTATTAATTTTGATGTTAGCTAGTTTTTCTCAAATGTTTGCCAATCACATACGTCTTTAGGGGTCATGACTAATAACTAAATCACCCATTGTAAAAATAAAAGTCAACACTTTTATAAAGTATAAATAGATGTTTCCAATTAAAGTCTTAGTTCAATTTAACACAAGTTTCACTATGCCTTAGTACCCTTTCAGGCTATTTGCCTACATTAATTACAAATGCTTTTAAATAGGGATGAGGGAGTTAAAATTGTAGAGGAATGTTATCCTAATTTGCGCGGAGGAAAATTGAAAAACCGTTTAGGAAAAACCACCATTAGTAAGCCCACACTAGACTTAAATTTGAACCCCAATCTCTCCGTCAACATCAATCCAGTCCAAAAAAATATTGACACGTTAGATCATGTGACTATGGACGTGGGTCATAAAATATTATGTCAGTATTAATAAAATGAAGAGTTTGTCTATCTGTCATGAACGTTGTGCAATACATTCCGTAGGCAGAGGTCTGAAATTTTAAAACTAGTAGCCTCAGGGAAGAAGCATTTACACCTCAAAACGGAAATTTAAATAGTTTTTTTAAATGTATTAAGAACTGGTTCAAAAGAAAAAGATTTAATAAGATTTTTTTCTCTTCCGTTTGAAGCAATTCCTTGCACGGTTACCACGGGTACTTCTTCTAGTTAATAATACAACTCAGGATTACGTCGAGTACCTACAGAATTTTATTCCCTTACTTGTTAGGCTTCGCATATAACATTTTGGAAAACGCTGCTCTAAGAGGTATCTTTTATATCTCGTTTATATCAGACTATACGTAGATAATGAGACGGCAGCATTTCCAATAAATGAACTGCGTCAAGTTCAGGTTTACACGACGTCCGCACCCCCTCTGACTCCCAAACAGCACCCTACGCACATTTACAGCCGATTGTTTACAATAGCAAAGGGTGGGGAAGTAAATTCATTCCTCCCTTTTACAAAGCAGGAAGGAAAAGCGCGTCTGATCAACACTTTGAAGTTCGTCCCTACACAAGCAAGAAGAAGGCGGCGTTCCCTTTGTGGCCTGCAACCTCCCGGCGTCTCTTCATAGGGAGGGGAAAAGAGAGAGGTATCGAGAATCTTTTTTCCTTTCTTTCCATTCAACTATACAACTACTTTGGCTCTTTTATGTGTCATCGTGTAAAGAGAAGTAATTGAAAGATTTTTTGTTACGTCGGTTGTAGAGGGGGAAGTTCTTTCTTCACCTTATACAACCAACCTTGCTTGCTTTGTTACGTGGTCTCCCCCTCCCCACCTTCAGTATGGCAACTGTTTTCTTATATTCTTTTTTTCCCCGTCCAACTCTCTTTCAATGTCAGAATTATCGGTTGCCTCTGTGTTATTGGTGATAGTGTATGTAGCATAAGAGACAAACGTAGACTTTGAAAAAGAAGATGGAAAGCTTTACACGTCCTTATATGTCTGATAAGTTCTCATTTGGGGAGTAAGAATTAAGTTTCACATTTGAGGAAAACCAATTAGATTAAAATCTATCCTCCGAAAAAAAAAATTAGGAACAAAGATTTTTTTATTGGAATTATTTAATTTTTTTAATGCAATTTAATCTAGTTCAATATTAATTGTGAAGCAACAAGATTCACTAATTTAATTTTTTATCGTATAAATTAGGAAGTTTATTTGTATTTCAATTCAAAGTATTTATTTAAATTCATAGCTTATTAACTGACCAAGCAATAAGATTAGATTTTATTCTAACAGAATAAGCTAAGTTTTCACATTAATAAACAAGCTTATATAAAATTATTGTAAATCTGTGCTTGACACAACACAATATTTGTAAAAGCTTACTTTAATGTATAAAAGTGTGTAGAGCAGCTTAAATATAAGCTTCCAATAGTCCTCATCGCACGAATCAGATTTATTTAATGTATTACGCCCAATGCATTCGGAGCATAAGGATTCCCAAACAATAATCATCACTGTCCTAATATCTATAATTAGATCACTGGCAAGAGTAGTCTTTAAGATAAAGCTAGAATATTTTCAAACTATCATTAATCTATCAGCTAGTGCTATTGTAACTAATCCAATTTGACTTTAAAGCATTCTTTTTCTGATCAAAAAATGGTTAATTTATTGATTAAGTATTTGATATTTTGAAAAAATAAGTTTTATTTTTGATTCGTGATTACTATTTAACTGGTTATGTGAGAGTGAAATAATAACTGACTCACACGTGGTTGTTCGCGAACAGGTGAAAGGCCAAACTGCGAGATGTAGTTCGGTCGCGAAAGATTAATCTCGCGGATGACTGACCCCCAAGAAATAGCTTACGTGCGAATGAACTAAAAGAAGTAGATTACTGAACCAGAAGACGTAGTTCGAGAACGACTTAACCACAAGAAGTAGTTCTCAAACTATTGAACCAGATAGATTTAATGATAATTTCAGTGAACTAACTGACTTTGAACTGTTCCTAACAGTTAAATGCACAGCCCATCTCTAAACTAAAGAAAGTCAGAATAAAGCCATTCTGAATAAGTACGTCCGCATCTTATACATCGTAAGCATAAGATTAAAATATGACTCACGGAATTCCATCGGCAATGCCGATGTCTGAAGCATACGATGCGGAATAGTGGACGCAGTCTCGGTAAAGATAATGTAAACAATTCAAAAATTTGATGCATGTTATGTGGAACAGTGGATGCTTACCTTAAAAGTAATGCATATTCATAAGCCTTTAAAAAAAGTTTCTAAACAAAAATAGGGAGACAAAAATTAATGAAATATCACCCTTAGTGCACGTGACTGGTAATCCAGACCTCTCCGCCAACGTTGACCAAGTGTAGTGCCAACCCAACTCCTCAAATATCTAGACAACCTAAGTGAGGAAGGAACTATACTCTATTTTAAGATGTAAAAAATTGAACGTAAACAAGATTTATTTTCATTTGACCAATTATTTGGTTTTGTAATCTTGTTACGACATAAATTCGGAGAAGTTGTATAACTCACCAAGCCAGACCCAGTTGACTCATTCCGGCACGACTACAATCCGACATATACACACCACAGCACTGTTAACGTCGAACTAGCTCGAGGTCCGAGGTTCGCTGCCAGCAGTGTTGGCTGTACCGTTCTCTTTAACAAATGAGCATCGTTGCGCGTGAGTTCAGCGCGTGCCGGCGGGTGCATTCGTAACTTCTATGTGTATGGACGAGATGGACGAGTGGAGACTGTTCTGAAACCCATACCCCTTTCCTCTCCATTGCTCTCCGTGCCCCGAGAACACATGAGTGATCACGCATTACACACTGGGCTTTCGAGCTGAGAGGCCTGACTATTAAGTAGGCTCGAGATGTTTCTCAAAATCCTCTTTGACGCTAAATATTTATAATTCTAGATCTACTGTTCAGGACTTACATATATTTTTGATGATTATTATTATTTCTTTTACGGTTTTCTACCTTTAAGGATATGGGATATTTTGATACCATGGGTGACTACAGTAACATTATGTTCTGTATAATTTTCTCTTGTCATGATCTATTTGATGCCAAAAAGGACATTAATTAAATGTGGTGCCACAAGCTGGCATTGATAATATTTCTAATGTAGACATTTTGTTTGTTATAAAATTTGATATAACTTAATATCGTTGTCTCACTTCTATTTATATGTTAGTTAAAGAAGGGACCACGCGTAGCCAAGTAAATGGTTCTCTGGAATACATTCTACTTATTAGATATTCAGATTATTTTATATTGTTGGGTATTTAGAGCTTTATATATAATTAATGAAAGGTTTCATACTGATTTTTAGGTTAGCTAGGGTTTCTCAAATGACAACTGGAAATCCTATTCTCACCTTAGATTTAATGCTAGGGCACAAGCCCGTTTTTTGGATCTTAATATTTGATTATGAGAGGTGTAATTAATATTAACTTGGAGCTCAATTATAGTGTATTATCGTTGTTTTATGATGACGCCATTTTTGGCGCTTAAATTAGTTGCCACCTATTGTCGCTGTTTTCACGCCTTTCTGGCCTTGGTGGTTACCTATGAGCCTGCCAGCCCATTTGGCTTGTTTACTTACTCAGTGCCTAACGCTTGTGTGTTCCACTTCCTCATTGAGGTGTATCTTGATTGTTTTAAATAAAATTTATAACTATTGTCTTTAACTCTGTTTGTTATATGTGTGGGATGATGAAAGAGGTAGGTTACAGTTTGAATAGCATGATTTTGGTAGTAAGAAAAAAATAAACATTTATTTTTGCTGTTAAAAATACTAAGTCTAATTTATTATTAGTGTTATTTTGTAGGTATTGGTAATATCTTTCAAAAGTGACAACTGAATATCACACGACATATGAATGCATGGAAGTAAATCTGACGATTTTTTTAGCTATCATATGATAACTCATCCTATATGTCCTTAATTATAGCTTTTGAACTATTACAACTATTAATATAAAACTTTCCATAAACATTATTTCTCAAGGAAACAAAACTGGTTTTCATTTTCTACTTCCCTATGGACAAACAAACATTAATTCACCATGAGAATCCATAGTTGCAATTATTTGACAGCGACACGTCTAAAATTGATTTAAATATTGTCATTTGTCTGAATAGTTTGTATATTTACAATAGGTCCACATTCCTACTATAAATTAATTCAGTTTAATGTTATTAATTTATCACTAGATTGAATATAGCTGAAGAATTATTCATGGACATAAGCGTGAATCCCATGTTAAGGTATCATATTTAAACTAATTTTTGTAGTGTTATGATTTTGAACGTCATTTTAAAATCTTGATTTACAAACATTATTTTATAAATTATAAGTGCTATTGATGTTAAATAAAATTATAAAATAGACAAATAGTCTAGTAAAATACTTTGAAACAATAGATATGGATGCATTGTTTTCACTCAGTTAATTTTTTATGGATGATAGTAAAAATATCTTTATTATAAAACCTACAATGTTTATTTAAACGTCAATGAAGGTTACCATTAATACTCGGTGACACTTGTCAGCACAAAAGCTGGCAGGCACTAAACAAAATTTAACTACCCAGATTGAAATCCCGCCCAGGCACAGGGCAAACAATGTAAATCAATTTCAATTACTGATGTGATAACACTCGACTGTTTACTGGCCGGAAACAGATTATTCCCTTTCCGGCTGTGTTGATGCCTCGGGAATAGACTTGGAGAGACACAACCTTGTCACAGAACAAAGAGAATAGGATAGCATATGTTTAGAGAGAGAGTAGATAGGATATATACTATTCACAGAGACAGTAAATAGGATATATACTGTTCACAGAGACAGTGATTAGGATATATACTGTTCACAGAGACAGTAGATAGGATATATACTGTTCACAGAAACAGTAGATAGGATATATACTGTTCACAGAGACAGTAGATAGGATATATACTGTTCACAGAGCCATTAGATAGGATATATACTGTTCACAGAGACATTAGATAGGATATATACTGTTCACAGATACAGTAGATAGGATATATACTGTTCACAGAGACATTAGATAGGATATATACTGTTCACAGAGACATTAAATAGGATATATACTGTTCACAGAGACATAAGATAGGATATACACTGTTCACAGAGACATTAGATAGGATATATACTGTTCACAGAGACAGTAGATAGGATATATACTATTCACAGAGACAGTAAATAGAGGATATATACTGTTCAAAGAGACAGTAGATAGGATATATACTGTTCACAGAGACATTAGATAGGATATATACTGTTCACAGAGACAGTACTGTAAATAGGATATATACTGTTCACAAAGACAGTAAGGGGGATATTATACATTCACAGAAGCAGTAAGTATGATATTTGTTCAGAGTGAGAATAAACATAATATTATCGGTTCATAGTGAAAGTTAATAGTTCAGAGTAAATCTAATCTGTTCACGATGAGTATATAAGATATTTTTCTTTTGATAAAAGTACATAGGTTAGTACCTGCGCAGATTAACTATAAACAATATAAATTATCTGCTCACATTGATATTGAATAGGTTTTGTTCCCATTAACAGTAAATATATTTCTTACTATTGGTAGAATTGGTTGGGTTTTTTTTCTATAGGGATCAACTGACAGCTGCAAGACTGGGTTTTGTGGGGTTTACTGGCTGGTGTACGCTATCCAGATGAGTAACCTAATAATAATCTTTGTTATTTTTGGTCTATTAAATTAACCACAATGAAATTAATCAAATCTTAAACCATGTCTAGGAACTATTCCTTCATTGGTTTAAATTGTTTTACAAAAGGCGAAAGTAGTCAAAATAGATAACAATCTGGACATGTTTCAAAATATTAATTTCTTTTGAAGATTAACTTCCCTACACATATTATTTTGAAATTTTGCCTATTGGTGCTAGGAAAAAATAAATAAAAGGAAGATAGACACAACGTAAGTGGTAATTAAAGAGTTAAAAAGATAAATTAAAGTTGCATAGTAACAGCTTACATTTTATGTAAAGATCCACTATTTTAAATCCGCCACAGTTAAACTTAGTTTTTTGGAATTTTATAGATAACATTATCTCACTACCTATCAGAATTCTAAATTATATATATAAGATGTTCAGAAGTGTTAGAATAACTAATGCCAACAGACAAATATCAACAATATATTAAATAAGGATGTTCTACATCCGGTGGCACCCTTTATAACCTTTATTTTTCCCAATATTATAACCCTGATAATCTTAAAACAAAATCTACCCACCAATAAATTTTAAAAACCAACTTTGAAATAAAACATTAATCAGCCCATAAATTGAGTGCACAAACAAATGCAATCCAAACACGTATGTGCTGGTGGTCCGGAACAGATTTAACTGACTGCCAAACTCTTCCTTCACCTCTGACAAGACTTGTATTAACCACAATTTGTGAATGTGTGGAATTCCAGGCCTCCACCATGATTCGGATCCCACGTTAAGCTGTAGGTCCTCCATTTCATCTCATAATCACCCTACCATTACACATTAGCGTGTGTGTACAACCCAAAAGGGTAGTAAAACGTGGTGTTAATAATAATAATAACGATAATAATAGTAATAATATATTAGTGGAAGTAAGCAAAGGTAGTTGTGAAGCCGTAAAAATACTTGAAATTTGAAGAAGTTGTATTCAGGAATCTCATACGGGTGACACTCACAAGTCAGTAGTTTTATCTTTTGCTAATCTAATCCTCATTTTATTTGCATCACACTGAAAATAAGGTGCTAGCAGAAAGAACTGAATTACACTTCTTTTTATGTGTATGTCAGTGTGGAGCTTCACTTAACCCTCTCTAGTAAAACTGATTATCTAAGGAGGGTGACGTACTTTGTCAATTAACATCTTTCTTCTAGCCACCGCGGTCGTTCACATTGGCGTGTATGTGAACAAATGTACAGTAGCCCCATGGCTTCTTTGGTGCTGACTGACAGTCAACATTTAGGTATATACCTAGATTTTGACTATCAGAAGTGACAGCTGCTTAACACATGTTCTACTCTTTTTGAGAGATACAATCCACCACCTCCTATTTATTCTGGGGTTTCTGGGCTTCCTAAGCTGCAATAACAATACACTTAGTATAATAATTGCAGCAACAACAGCAGTGGTAGTCATCTGTGCGATCCACTGTGTATTAGCAGCCGACTAGCGCCAAAGCGAATTATTAGATTGGATACCCGGGGTAGACATTCGCAAGAAGTGTGTGAGGTCCACATAAGGCGAACATTAGTGTAGGTTTTATGAAATAAGTTATTGATGAATATAGGCGAACATTCGGGCGAATATTTGGCCGAAACATTCGTGCGGATTCGCGAACAGTGTGGGAACAGCTCAATTTTCTACCTGGTGTAGTATTATGTTATCTCTTTATTTTCCTCAACAAGAATGCTGTAACATTAGCTAAAAAACCCTACCTTTCTTATCCCTACCCTATTTTTAAGGTGGATGTATAGGGGGCACGAGAAAAGAACAGTTTTTATAACAAAATGTTTTTATTACTAAAATAAAGCAGATCTTGCTCTAGTATAAATACAGAGTTTAATTTTCTTCACCTGGTGATAACAACAGTTGTTGAATATACTCGTATGTCTTGAGCATAGCAGCATTAGATTATGAAATTTTTAAATGAAGAGAAATGTTTCCTTTCAATTCCAGGACAATATTGACAGATATTCAAGAAATGTTAAGGTCAACATATGAAAAAAATTAAACACTTATGTTTATACTGAACAATATTGAAATCCATTTGACATGAAAGAAGAGAAAAATCTATAAATACTTTAAATATGCTACATTTTAAAAAGAGGGTTTTTCATTTCGGTATATTTGGTGAGCACAGCAACACTTAATTTATAAATTAAAACAGCAAAATACATTATAAAATAAAAAGTTGGACGACTATGTATATGAAAGCGAACAAGAGTGAAAATGTCAAACGATCTGACCACACGTCATGTGTTTGTGAGTTCACACAACCATATTATACCACTCAGAGTAAAAGTTTCTACATTAAAAGGACTCCGGACATTGTGTCAGTTGTTAATTTTTTTTTTTATTCTACCACTAAGTTTAAAAACCCGCCTTGATTGGTGAATTTAAATTTTACTATTAATTTAATTTAATATATTAAACGTGAAATTACAAAAACTAATTATATAAGCATCAACAAATTTACAAGCTAGCTTAAATCTAGAACAGACACAGCGTCCAACCCCCAGCTATTTATTAATCACTTTGAATGGGGGAGCCAACATTTCACCACTGATACATTGGTACACTTAAATCAACTTAATACAATAGGTAGACAGGCTACCAGCTTAGATAGGGTTTCAAAACCAATTTTACTATTGAAGTAAAGATAAAGTTGGTATAAAATAGTGCAGGGGCTCCCAAACATTTTGAATAGCATACCACCTCAAAATTTCTGAAATTTGAAGTACCACCAAAATAATACTTATTATTTACTATTTTTGCATATTTTTAATAGTGCCCCACATAATGCGTAGCTGTCTGAGCTTGACTCAGTGTTGCCACCCTTTAACCACTGGTTAAATAGCTTTGTCCTTTTTTGCTAGATTTGTTCGTAATATACTTATAAGAATTGATGAGGTACTATACATTTTCCCCACTATTAACTAATTTGATTGTTTTGTTAGGCTTCTCACTGCGTGCTAGCGGGAATAATTGAAGGTACCTCTGGTGGTACCCGTAACCCAGTTTGGGAATAGCTGATTTAGAGAAAATGTGCTAGAAATTTCGTGGAGAGAGTGGGGGAAACTATTTAGGGAAAAACTTACTTCACCCGACTGGACTCGATCCTAGAGCTTTCATCAGAAAATCGTGACTGGAAGAACCTGGTACAGTGGATCTTACTGTTATCAAATAGTACGTTTAACACAATATTCATTAACAATAATATATAAAGGGAGCATAACCAAGAGAAGTGGTTCTCAAACTGTTGTACGTGAGCAGTTGCACAAATGCGATTGGCAAAAATGACAAGAAAACCGAACATAGCAAGAACACGAATGTGTCGGGAATTTTTGAGGCAAATGAGGGAAATATTCTCCTTTAGTTAACGGCCATTTGTCATTTAGGAAAATTTAATTATTGAGGTATATTAGACTATAAGTCGGGACCAAGGGGTGCAATCTCAACAAAGTTTGAGAACCACTGGCTTAGAGTAAATAAACCGGCATTAGTGGAGAGGAGGTGTGAAAAACCAGAGCGACTAATCACCCCATACACACCTAGACAACATTTGAATCACGTCCTCCATTTAACCGGTACTGTGAGCTTTACGCCTTGGACGATTTTTTTACTTTTTTATATACCATCTTGGCTATATTAAATTTTTAATAAACTAAAAATATAATTATGAGAAAAGTATGGTTTAGAATTATTTTACCAGAACTTGAATGTAAGTAGTATGGGAAAATATTTAGTGAAAACGTTTTGCTATCTCGTTTAGGATTAAACCTAGAACTCTCCTTCACCAGAAAACAAGGCTAAGTGAGCTTTATATTTATTCCGCGTGCCCACCAATTTGGGGAATTAAAATATTTATCATCTAGATACTTGGACGGTGAGAAAAGTAAACAATATTTTAAAGATAAAAGTTTAGTGGAGTTTTTAGAGGTATATTAATATAGAATTACTAAATACACATAGATGACCTGGCATTCTAGAGGTTAGGTGTCAGATTTCCCCGAACGTGTAGTAAGACGCGGTGCTAATAATAATAATAAATAATAATATAAAATAGTAATAATAATACTAAGGACACAAATAGTTAGAGAGGTGGGAAGCAGGGAGGGACTGCATAAATGAAGTATATTTTTCTACTACTATTCAAGTGAAAATTCGACAAGAGATGACCATGTGTGTGTGTTTGTTTGCTTTAGTATGGTAATCAGAGTACGTGGTGTGGTGACCTGCTACAGTCGAATATCGATTACCACGGTAATAAAAGGCATGTGCGTGGGGTTTGGAGGCGAACCGGAAGTGAACAAAATTCTTTCCCTTATGACTAGTAATTTTTATAGAGATATAAGTCAAAAACATTGACACCACTTGTTAATAAAACGTAGCGCCACTAGTTTTATTTTTTTTTGTATTCTGTGTGAATGATTTATTTTAATTTAATAATAATTTCACTATAAATTAGCATTTTATAATGCAAAAACTTTTTTTTGTCAACCATGATAACATTTTAATTTATTATTTGTGTTGTTTTTATAGTAATTGATATTTTTGCTAGAATCACGTATTACTATTCGTTTAATTTATATGTATAAATTACATACTAAATTACACTAACGCGATATGGATAATATTTTGAATAAGAGGAAATACACCCGAATTTGCGTGGAAGATGAGTGGGAGACTTTTGCGGGAAAACCATCCTCAATACAAAAGATCAGGATTCAGACCCTGGTCTCCCCATAATCGGCAGTCCAGTATATTGCGAGACTACTTGATTGTTTAGACCAGACGTATCAAACTCGTTTGACCATAAGAGCCACATTTCAGAAAGTTAAATATTCTCACTATCTTAAGTGGAAATATCTCAATTTTAAAATCATTAACATAGTAAAAATTAAATTAAAATCCTACAAAATGTTTAAATTTATCCTGTATTTCTTACCAAAACTATTTGAAGCTTAGGGTGACCTCGTGGTTTAGGGGTAGGATGTCAGACTTCTGTGCTGACAGCCAGGGTTCAATCCTCGGTCCCGGCACAGATTTATTTGATTACCAAACCATTCCTTCAACTCTGACAAGACATCTTGTGAATGTGGGGAATGCCAGGCCTCCACCGTGGTTTGGATTCCACGTTAAGCTGTAGGTCCTCCATTTCATCTCACAATCACCCTACCATTACAAATTAGCGTAAGTGCGTATAGCCCGAACGGGTAGTAAGACGCGGTGCTAATAATAATATTTGAAGCTTTATATTTGAATCAAGTATGTGAGTGACTTTAGATCTTTCTCTTTCTTCATTTTTAGTACCGCGTTTTATTACCTTTTCAGATTATACGCATATTTACTAATTACACTAATGGGTTAGAGATTATGGTGGCATAATTTAGAGGAAGTGAACCTGAATTTGCGTGGAGGGAGAGTGGAAAACCATTTAGGATTAACCGCCCTAAGTGCACCCAACTTGTATTGAACCCCGATCTCCCCGTTTTGGCATTTTAGTCCAACATGAGATTGGCTAATTTAAAATAGATTACAAATAAGTACCGGTGAATGTGATCACTCGGGTTTTTGTTCCTTTTCATGAGCGAAAACAATCTCCTCTGCTGACAAATATTTCACATATATGGTGCGAAAATGTATCCATTTTTGGGGATCAATCAATGGTGAGTATTGGGTAAAATTTGGTACGATAACCTTACTTGCTATAGTTCATATAGCATTTACCAATTTTCCAATGTCATAATCTCAAATGCTGTATTCCTACAACGTTTATAAAAAGACGGACCGCAAGATTTACATGGACGTGTTAAACTATTCGACCCGCCTCGGTGGCGTAGTTGGCTAACGCGCTTGTCGTGTTAAGCTCGACTGCTGAGGACGGGGAGATCGAGGTTCGAATCTCAGGTCGGGTGAACTGGGGTGGTTTTTCCTAAATGGTTTTCCACTATCCCTCCACGCAAATGCGGGTTCACCTTCTCTAATTCAACCTTCCCATATCCTAATCCATTAGCGTAGTTAGTACTTAAAACGTATAACCCGAACGGGTAGTAAGACGCAGTGCTAAATATTATTATTATTATTTTAACAATTCGACCACAGAAACCTGTTATAAATATTGGTTAACTCTATCAAACGTAGCAAACCCAGATTACGTAACTTTACGTGTTAATACGTGAAAGTAGATCAAGTACATTTTATAAATCTCAGATAAGGTTATCCATATTTAAATTGGACTGTAGCATTAATCAATTACTGGGTTTGTAGCCTTTGCTTGGGATGCAATCCGAAAAATGCGCTAGCAAAACATATCCTTGAGCTCGGGTTACTTTAGAATATTTTTATCTGCATTCATTTTCATGTTATGATCTTAGCGAAATTATGTTACTACAGATAGCAAATAAATGGAAGGGCCATTAATCATCTCTATTTTGATAAAAGTACCAATGAAATTATACCTTTCTTTTCTCTATCCGAAAAGTGTATTTAATGCAAGTGTATAGCCCAAGAACTTACTCAGACGTGGTTATAAATATATATAGCCCAAGAACTTACTCAGACGTGGTTATATATATATATAAATTGTTAGAAAATAATTTAAAAATTCAATTTATTAAATTTAGTAAAAAATTTACTAGATCTAATTTATTGAATTTAATTAAAAAGGTGGGATCAATATTGTATCAGATGTTAGACGAATATTAGAACTATTCTTCCCTTTTGGTATATTTACATTTCCTATGGAAAACAGACTAGGTTTATCAATAACATTGGCGAATTAGAATAATTTTCTATTTGATTTTGTTTCCTATGAGGGAGAGTTTTGTGTTTTAATGGGTTTAAGTTTAATTAAAATAGTGTGTACACAACTGGTTGAATTTTGTCGAAATAATATTTTTTATTTGATTAAGCAATCATGGATGACCATGTGGGTAACCATCACGTATCAGTCTGTGGTACATAATAACTATCCATTAATATTTTTAATGCCCGTATGCATATAGCCTGAACAGGTATTCAAACACGGGGCTAACATAAAGTTTGTGTATTTTTTTATGGGTGAATAGCGTAATTTGTATGTAATTGTGTAAGTTATAAAGTTTTAAAAGAAAATTTAGCTGCTACATTTAGTTAGGATCATTGCTATTTAATTTTACTTTATTTAGTTAAATTATTTGAGAGAGAGAAAACAGGTTAAGCAAACACACGCTTTTGAGAGAGAGAGAGTGGCGACTAAAATAGCTCAGTCAACCACAGCTATTTTGACCGCGGAGAGCTAGCAGTGGCGTACTCGGGTATATGTGTA
>CABFVX010000396.1:103304-182828 GCA_902151425.1 Timema shepardi
GGGCGGGGGGGGGAGTGAGGGGGGATAAATGCTTGACATTATTTACATGTGGCTACCTCCAAAGAGGCCTCGAAACCGATGACCTCCACCCCTATTTTCCACCAGTACGATAAACCAAACCGTTACAACAAGCATGAGCCCTCCCTATATGGGAATGTTTTGACCGCATAAATTATTTTTGGGCACAACCTTTCGGTGGAAAGTGTGTTATTTTGGGGAATAGGAGGCACGGATCACAGTTCGTTGTTATTCCATGTGGAAATATGCAATGGTTTGTGTTTCCCTTATAGCTGTTGAAACAGCCAAACCAATGAGAGTTCGTGATAAAACAGCTTTAAGTGTAATATGGTTATGTTTTCATCATAAAGAGGACTTATTATTCGGCCCTACAGTACACGAGCTAGCTATACAGCTTTGATATTAGAACAATCCAATTTTCATAGAAATATCCTTATCTAACATCTAAGATCAATCTACACGTATTTATACGTCAAGTCAAGTAACTTCCTGCTGTCACGTTTGATAAATATTATCAACTCCTTTAAAGTAACAATAATATTATAGCAGAATGTAACAAAGTTGTACACAAACAAATATGTTTTTTTTTAAATTTACCTTCTTATGAAAATTGGACTATACTTGTGAGTAGGCTATCTATGTTAGTGGAAAATACGTTTTTCCTGACCACTGTCATCCATATAATATTTACATTTATTGGATAGTTAGGTGGTAAGTAATATTTAAAGGAGGTGCACTCCACTTTTTCATATATAAAGATTCGGAAATTGATTAGTAAATAAAGTACCTTCATTTCACTTAACCAGTATTCGAACTTCGATCTTCCTGTCACAGGTAATTAAGTCTGATCCGAGAATGACGCGTTAGTCTAAGCGGCCATCAATGAAAGCTAGTTTCTTTTTCTTAGTAAAAAGTGGTCTGCTTTTTTTTATACTATATAGGGATAGGGTGTTGACTACTGATCTAAACTCGCATCAGTAGGCACGGGGATTAGTCGTCAGGCTCATCTACAATGATTTGTCGATGAAGAGGAGGTTGGGGCTCAAATCCCAGATGGTTTTGCTAAGTGTAACTTTCGCAAATATTATCACACTCTCCTTTAATGTCAATTTGGATAAATTTCCTCTCAATTCTTCACAATTATGGAAAATAAATATCGATATGCCAGAAGGGTGATAACACTTGTCACACAAAAAACAAAATCTCACTCTCTATGAGCATTTTTTTCTAACTTAAGGAAGGTAGCACATTGTAATATTTAGACCTCTATATACCTCTTTTTATTGAAAAAGGATTTTTCCTTTCCTTTCAATATAATAGTATTATTTTCGATATTCAAGTGTGAAAAAGAATGGTGGAAACCGCACCGCAAGCAATTCGTTCTTCCTTCCGGTCGGATGGTTCTGACTACGACACAGTGGTTTGAGAGTTTGAGGGTATCAGTATAGTGGGTGGTTTTCAAGATATCAAGGGGAAAATATGGGTGGGGTAGCTAAACAGCCAGAAGAGGCCATTGAAACCTATTCAACGTTGAATTGGGTATTGGCCTCAGTACAAGGGAAATAAATTTGTACCTTTAGGGAAGAAGGTTGAACGGGAGGAGGCGTTTTAGATATGTAAGGAGAAGAAGCCCTTTCCTTTACAACTGGTCCCCCTTCGCAATCTTGGGATAGATACCACCTTTAGACCTAATAGGATTCCTCTCTCCTCTTACCGTCATACTATATAAGATGATCATCTCATCCACATATCTATGAAGAGAAGATCATAAAGGCAATACACAGTTCAGATCATAGATAGTGAAATACTTACCTGGATTCCTTTTCTTTATTGAAGGAAACCATTCCATTTTGTAAGTTTATTCGGTCGTAGCTGAAATATATATATATTTGTTTGTTGACAAGGGTAGGTTTTATTTTAACTAATTCTACATTGATTCAAGTATATAATTAAATTGCGTTTGATATTTTTATGGATTTTGAAGTTTCATTATCCCTTGAATCTTAAGAAATATTTATTTAAATTACATTTGTCTATTACTAGGAATAGAGACAAAACCATTTTACCAATCGGGCTAAGATTTTGATCTAGGGCTTTCATAACGTTCTCCATAGGTATTTTTAGACTATACTACGTCCAACCTTAAAATTAAGGGTAAGTATATAATAGCAAAAAAGAAAAAAAAACTATTTTATCAAACTTGGCTATAAAGATTTTGATCAAGACTTGTATTTAGATGTTGTTAAACATTACAAACCAAAATGGGTTATATCATTTTCCCATGAAAATCATTTTGAGGATATCTTACATTAGCTGAAATTTCCAATTTGAAATATGAAACAATTCACTGTCACAAAATTGTAGGAATTTTAAAAGAAACTTTTATCAAAAAGAATCTTCTATATAATATATATTTTCAGAGCTGTAGGCAAATATAGATTTTTAAATAGAGCTTTAGAAAATGGGGAGTTTTAAAACCACAAAACAAATATGTTTATGTAAAAATGTGTAGTATGTATGCTTTTTGATCAAATGCATCTATTTTTTTCCATATAAGTTCATTTAACAATGTAAATTATTTCGTTTCACATAATCATACGATATTTTTTTAAATTTACATAACGGTATAAAGAAGTCTATAAGATGGAGCGTAGAGTTTTAATATGATTTGTAATGTAATAATAAAATTAACTTCTCACAAATTCTTGGATTAGTGTTTCTTATAAGTTTGAATTGTAATAAAATGGTTCAACTTTAGGAAAACAAAACTGAGAATCAAGTTCACTAAGAAAATATTTGGTTGTGTTGATTTATTTAATAACAATATTATAACATTGTTAGTTATACTGATCTATGTTGAAATGTATGTTGACACTTTTAAAAATATACTACAAATTAATAAAATTAATGTTGGTGACCTGGCGGTCTAAGGGTAAGGTGTCGAACTTCTGCGTTGGGGGTCCAGGATTCAACCCTCAGTCCCGGCACAGATTTATCTGATCGCCAAACCCTTCCTTCACCTCTGACAAGAAGTGTATTAACCACAACTTGTGAATGTGTGGAATGTCAGGCCTCCACCGTGGTTCGTATTCCACGTTAAACTGTAGGTCCTCCATTTCATCTCACAATCACCCTACCATTACACATTAGCGTAAGTGCGTACAGCCTGAACGGGTAGTAAGACGCGGTGATGATGATAATAACATTAAATATGAAAATGGAGCTCATCATACAAAGTGCGTCCTTAAATTTAATTTTTTCTTCTTCTCTTAGTCTCAATATCCACCCGGACTATCCGAATTTAACAAATATTAACGGTAGTTAAATTATGAATTAGGAATATATAGTTGGAATAAATGTACCCACATATGCGAGGAATAATTTGTTAAAACCTTTCAGGAAAGAACCATCCTCAGGACCCACACACTGATCTTCCCATCACCAGCAAAACAGTCTAGATAAACCTGATATTTGGTCTGCATTCTCATTGATGGGGTTAACCCCGGTCACAGACAAAGATATCTCTGTGACGCCGGTGTTGAACGTACTCACTAAAAAAGTACAAAGATATTAATTAATCTTCTCTTCACGTGAATAATATTTGTATTTCTTCTGAATCACATCTTTCATTCTTACCTAGTAGACTTATTTATTAAATATTTTATTGTGTTTATATGTAATAGTAAAAAAAGCTAAAGTGAGGACTTTAGTAAGTTAGTATCTTACCACATTTATAAAATAAATGCTTAATATTTAAATAGTTTAAGAACTACAATGTACCTTTAATACATAATTATTTTTTACGATGTTTTCATCAACGATAAACCCTTAGATAAACCCTATGACACACCCTCTACATTACATGGCACTGTTGATATGGTGTGAAACATCTTTACCTACAGGCGTTAAAAGTTATGAACATTATTGGTAGAGGCTGTAATTAAAATACATATTTTATGGAAAAAAAAAGATTTATTCACGCACTGCATTTGGACTTAATTATAAATGACCCAATGTTATAGCAACCGAAAGTGTCCTTGAAGATCATCTCGGCATCTCCTTGTAAGATACCAGAACTATACATTCCTCCATTGAAGAGTGTTTCAGACGCAATCAAGTTGGGAGAAAAGGGCGATTGATTACGTGCCTTCTCTCTCGGGTAATTCCGAAAGTTGTTTCAGTCTAAGTCGTAACGATAGTTCGTGCTATCCTCTTTTTACCCAGGAGTGGAGGATGGTGAAGCCATAGAACTGTTCATTGCATTGACTTTCCTCGGAAGGAAGAGTTTTATGAAAAAAATGGAGAACACACCAACACGTGGGGAGTGCACAATACAATTACCTTGGTAGATGTTGGAGGTGCTTCCCCTTCAGGGGATGAAGACTCGATGACAGTTTCACGGAGAGCAGCCACTGGAGGAGGTGAGAGAGGAAAATTTTTCCTACCTTTCCAGATGAAGGATGTATTTTTATTGTGCACAACGTCTAACTAATCCTTCAGGCTATCCGCAGAGATACACCGATGGTTAAGTAATAAGGAAGGTATAATTTAGATTAAAGGTAACCGTTATTTTGGGGAGGGAGAGTGTGAGCCAAAGTAGAAAAAAACACTCTCAGTACACATGACTGTGATTTTAACCCTGATCTACTCAACATTGTCTTCTCTGGCTTTGTGAGTGACCTGTAGATTCCCAAAGAAGGTGATAAATGTTCTTTGTAATATGAATATGAATAATGGTATTAGATAAATCAAAACTATTTACTTTTCTTAAGTCAAAAACTCGAATCTTGGTTTGATGCGATTTATATTCATCCGAAGTTGTGAATGCACGCAGACCTTTAGCCAATTAGTGCTACCTGCACCATCTATTAGAAAACCCATGCACTAGGGGAGTTCAGAGAGTGTGATGGCTCCCCGTTGTGCTCCACACAGAATTTCTATGAAGGGATGTGAAAGAGCCTACCAATTTTGTTGGAAGAGGTGTTTTTACATACCCTCTAGTGTTCTTTTACATGCCACAATTACTATGGGACTGACGGATTTACTTCGCCTTGAAGGAAGTTGTGCAACGGATTTTTATCACTCAAGAAAAGTCCGTTGAGATTAGCTGGGTTTAAACCAACCAGCATCAAGTCCTGAGGCAAGCAATCTTACCCAAGACCATAGAGGTTGATATGTAGGATATATAATAATGTAATAAATAAATATATATATACATATATATATGTATATATTTTTTACATTCTCTTTTTACCTAAATGAGGGCAAGTTTGTTTTTATGCCTTCATCATCCCTACCCCATCAGGTTAAATACGTGTAGCACCCTGAATACTCAAATGTTTATATATATATATATATATATATATATAAACATAAACATATATATATAAACATAAACATATATATAAACATATATATAAAGCATATATATATAAACATATATATATAAACATATATATATAAACATATATATATATAAACATATATATACATATATATAATATACACCAGCAAAACCAAGAATAATTTGCACTATATTTATGTAAAACATTTTTTGAATCCTGGTTTGAAATTTTTATAATTTATTTTTAAAGAATTAAGGTCCTCATTTTTATGTTTGAACCGATAAAAAAGATCAATATTGGGTCCACAAGGGTCAACACTTTGTATTAAATTTCAACTTTTGGTTGAGAACAATTTTGAGAAAGTTGAACTTTTCTATTTTTGCCCTTCAGTAAACTAACCTTAATTTTAGGGTTAGATATCCAATCCGAAAAATTCCTCAGGGAAACCGTTTGATAACCCAAATACCAAGTTTTAGCCCGATCGGTAAAATAGTTTAGACTCTAGTTTGAGGTACAGATAGACAGATGGAAATTCAAAAACAACTTTTTCAGATTCGGGGGATCATGAAACGTTGAGATTCATCAAAATCTTGAGTTCTATATGTATATATATATATATGAACATTTGACTATTCAGGATGCTACACGTATTTAACCTGATGGGGTAGGGATGATGAAGGCATAAAAACAAACTTGCCCTCATTTAGGTAAAAAGAGAGTGTAAAATTGTTTATGGAGATTCTTCCTCGGTACACCCAGTCATTGCTCGGAGCTCAATTCTTTTGTCCCCAAGAAATTCGTCAAAACGAGACTGATAGCTTTATACCCTCCTCCTCCGTAAGTGTGTACCAGTTTGGGTCAGAGAATTTATTAAGTTTCATGATATACCGTTATTTCTGGCTTGCACACACCTTTTACAGAACCAATCGTTTTAAGACCTCTTAAATAAAGTGCAACCGGAAAACTTTCCTAACAACACATGCACAACTACTGTAAAACACATCTCAAACTACATGACAGACTACTAACAAAAACTTTTATTTTTATATAAATGTATGAAAGTTAGCTCCCTCTCTTTTTGTTTACATGTTAGGAGTAGAAAAAAAAAAATTGGGTGGTGAAGAATAGGAAAGGAGATTTTGTTTCTTGATATTATTTCAAATCCCCAAGGCTTTTGAAAGTTTTTCTATATGAAATCTGAATTTCATACTTTCATCATATTTTCAACGAATAAATAAAATGAAATATAAAAGTTTTTGGACCATTTTTTTTACAAACAAATAAAGAGTTGTCGATAACTGGTTTGATGTTTCCCAAGTCACGTAGCATTTTCTATAAAATAATGTAAAAGAGTAGTTGCATTCTCTTTCTGAATCAAAGGGTAAATGTGAGTCCTCATTGGGTGGCTGAGTGTTAAGAAAGAATGATTGCACATATAGCGAACTTTAATTATTTGTTTCCAAGTTCAGACAAATATATGAATGTAATAATATATTTGGTTGTGTTTTCGTGGGTTAAATTAGTTTGTAGGTAAGTAATTTTTACATTCTCGCTATTTACAGGAGAGAAAGTATTGGGATCGTCAAAAAAATCGAACTCAAGATTTTGATGAATCTCAACGTTTCATGATCCCCCGAATCTGAAAAAGCTGTTTTTGAATTTCCATATGTCTATATGTACCACCAACTAGAATATAAACTGTTTTACCGATCGGGCTAAAACTTGGTATTTGGGTCATAAAATGGTTTCCCGGATGGGTTTTTGGAATTGGATATCTAACCCTATAATTAAGGTTAGTTTACTGAAGAGCAAAAAGAGAAAAGGTCTACTTTCTCAAAATTGTTCTCAACCGAAATTTAAAATTTTAATACAAAGTGTTGACACTTGTGGACCCAATATTGATCTTTTTTATCGGTTAAAACATAAAAATGAGGACCGTAATTCTTTAAACCAGGATTAAAAAAATGTTTTACATAATTTTAGTGCAATTTATGCTTGAGTTTGCTGGTGTATATTATTTCGTTTAACATATATTATGAGTTTTGAGTAAATATCTCCATTTTTCAACAATAGAGCGAGAAAGTCCATGCAGAGTTCCGTACCATTTATTTATTTTTCATTTCATTTACAGCGTGTACTTAAAATGATCTAGATAAGAAATTATTAAGAGAATGTGTTCCTCCCGTACTCTTTGTTCACGTCTGGACTAAACTAATGATATAGCGATGGGTAAAATAGAATTAGGATGAAATTAACACGCATTTGTGGGAAGAAATATAACTAGAATAAAAAACTTGGCACACCAAACAAGAAATTGAACTCTTATCACCCTGCCACCAACAAAACAAACCAAATGAATGGACTCATTATTTCGGTAGTAGATAGCTAGTTGACTGGTGTGAGCTGGTTGGTGATTTTTGTAAACTTTTAGTTCAAATGATTTTTTAAATTGGATAGTTAAGAAATCCTTCACACTTACACATCAATTTATCTCATTCAAAATGTTCATGTTATAAGTTATATTTTCTTCATAACGCTCCTCCAAGAAACAAAAATTAAAACGTATTCAATAAAGGTAGCCAACAATATCTACCACTCCAGTAAATAACAACCTCTTCATCATAGTAACGAAAATTATCTCAAGTTTTAATGAGATGAATTAAGGGTTCCACCGTATTTCACATTTAATGAGTACGCAATACTATAATCGCGCGATGAATTACACGAAAAGTTTTGGACTTGGATTGAATCCAGGATATTCAAGCGGTGTGTAGAGAGAAATACAGATAGAGAAAAAGGGAGTATATTTTAAATAAAAGAAGGAGAATTAAAAATAAACTTTTTCAGGAAACAAAACCTTTCACTGGAGAAACGTTATACCTTAATTTTTTAACAAGGCTAGTCTGTAATTGTCTAGGAAAAACTAAATATAAAACATTAATTAGAATCCTATAATTTATACATCTGTCCTGAAGACATACAACTTGTATTGTTCGATACCTTGGAACACTTGGAACAAGTTCATGAAACAATTGAAGAGTGCAAGTCTCGAATCAACCAAGTCACAATATACTCGTATTAAATATTATAAAGTTGTAAAAAAAATAGTTCTATTATGTCGTAAAATTATAGTTCGATTCTGTGTTCTAAGTGTAAATTTCCCTTGACGTGGTTCTGTTTCTATTAAATAAATTACTATATAAATGTTAGTTAAAATTTTCACCACAAGGTGGTTTTTATTTTGCATAACTTCTTGCTACGCTAGCGCGCTATATTAATTTAACTTCTCTGATGGGATAAGGACGATAAATGTATATAATTTAGAAAAAAACTGTGACCAAAATAAAGTAGAGAGAGAAATAGAAACATTTTTTATAAAACCTTATCAGTCTAACTGGCTGTGGTATGATTTAAATCCCAACCTTCCTGTAATCATAAAACCAGACCGAAAGAGCCTTATATTTTGTCAATGAGCCCTTAAACAAGGTTATGACATGATAAGTACTCGCAGAGTAATTTTGTGGCCCATAATGTGGGGTAACGTGATATTTGACTCGACTCGTGACCTGTAAGTTGAGGTTTTAATCCTGGACGGGTGCGATATAAGTCGTTTTCTTCGAGTGGACAGTAACCTTTGCTTTACCATCCCTTCTCAATTATCATGAGGGTGCACTTCATTTTAAACTGTCCTTTTCTTCTTTAACTCTTTAGAAAGTATAAGAATATATTTCTTACTGTTAACATTGGTGATATTTAACTTTTGTCTAATTGTTAATTTATAGGTCAACAATCTATTACAGGTATCTGATTTGAAGTTCATAATATAAATTTGAAGAAGAGATAAAATTAGACAGGATAAAGAGTGTGAAGGATAACGGAGCCAGTAGGAGTGGACTAGAAACAATAAGTAGAGCTCGACTTAAGTGGTATGGACATCTACAACGAATGAACAAGAGAATGAAGGAAAGACAATACCCTGAAATGTAAGTAAATGGGACGAAACCAGTTGGAAGATGCGAGGGATGCGAAGGATATAACAAGTGAAGAAAGATGTGAAAGAACGAGGACAATATTGGTTTACTATTTATGAGATTGAACTGTACAAAGACAGGCTAAAATGGAAAGCTTTCCCATAACTACAGCCGGGAAACTGGGTCTGGGACATCATGATAATGATGATGATGATAATGTTATAGGTATTGATAACATACATCAAAAGTTAAAGGTGAATATAACATCGCTTGACGTATGAATAAAGAAAAGCATATCAGCTCACTTGTTCTAGATGTCAGATAAGAAAGAGTCTTCCTATCAAAATTTGACTTTAGAAACTCCCCTCCAGAAAGCGGAACCATAATTATTAATGTAAACGATACCAAGGCACATTTAAGGAACCCTGATATTAATCTGTGAACCTAAACTGCAATTATTAATAAACTATTTAATGTGTTTTTATTAGTTTTTAATATATATTATTCAATACACCTATGTTTAACATAGATTCTTCAATATTTATCTACCAACGTTCTTACCTTTCGTTTATTTACATTTTAAATTTGTGAATGTATTAATTTAAATCCAAATTCATGGCTTTCATGGTGCACTACACAATTTAATGACCTTTCCATGACTTAACTGTCTAGTAAACTCAAATCCAAATTAAAATTAATTATTATTTGCGTTTATTATCAGAAATCGTTATAATATTTTTAAAAAAGTAAAAAGATTATGCATATTTATGGTGCTAACATCCATGTAACTGCATGAATTACAAAAAAAACCAACTATACATTAAGGAAAAGTACGGTAAATTAGTCCACTCTGAAACTGTGATAAAAAAATGGTCGGTAAAAAAACCGCTGTCGGGCTATTTCCCTTATCAACGAAAGCATATGTTCCACCGTGTCCCTGATTAATTTCCCCCGACGAGGATTCATGTGCCGCGTGTCCCTTGCGTGCACGAGTTTTTGTGTAATTGTGACGTCATCAGGCAATGCCGTGGCCTTTTTTTTTTTCATCACTAGAGGTTTGGGCCGAGAAAAATGGACTCACAGGTTTGGCACAAGTCTGGTATAAATGTGTGTGTGTTTGTGTGTGGATCAGTGCAACGTAGTTCTGGTCTGTAATTTATTTAAATACTTGGCACGTCATGACACGGTACTCATCACTACTCCCAGTTTCTAAATAAAGACTAGAACTAGAATCTGAACTTAGACATTAATAAGAGAGGATCGTCAATGTATCCAAATGACATGATTGGATCTTATCCAGAAGGTTGGGTCTTTAAGGTTATAATACCATTTGGGTGTACTAGGGAATGAGTTTTTAATATAGTTTGTTTTACATAGTTTTTCTAGGTAAAACATGATACTCTTAACATCAATTATCCTTACCAGGTATATTCTATTAAATAAATATAATTTAGAATATAGTTTTTCAAAATAGAAGGATGGATACTAATATATATATATATTTGGTTATAGCTAAATGAAGTTTTGTAAATGTATCAATCTTATCTAAAGTGCAAGTACATACAGACAAATATAAGAATATAAGAGAGAGAAAAAAGATACAGATTAAAATGATTAGCTAAAACTATTTCGAAAAGGTATAGTAAATTATAGTATTTCAAGAAGTTATTAAAGTCTTTTTAAAAAACTACTAAGTCAATACTTCCGTTTAAAATGTGAGCTATTCATATATATATATTTAATTGTATATGATTTATTATATTTACATATTCTTAAGTTGTATTTTCAATTAATTTAAATTATATACAATTAATTATATATATTATATATATTTATATACTCTTAAGCTGTATTTCAATTAATTTAGATTGTTTGTTTTTGTTATAAATTTATATCTTAAGTCACTACAATAGTCATCAGCCATCATCATACAATTTTTTTTTCGGCCTGTGGATGGGCCAATTTAAGATGCCTCAATCTTACTCATTACACTTTCTTTCATTTGCTTCTTCCATCTCTTTTTTGTGGTATTTTTCTTATATACTTCATATCCATCACTCAATTTGATATTATTTCAATTTCCATCTTCATTAAATGACAATACCATCTGAGCTTTGCTTCCTATACTAGCTCATGTACTCTCAGTATCCCTACTCTTTCCGGGATAACTCTATTCCTTATCCTGTTACACATCGTGGCAGTTAATATTCTCCTTAAAAACTCATCCCCATGTCCTCTACTCTACTAATCTCTCTTACATTCAATGTCGATGTTTCTGCTGCATGTGTGACTATGGTTACAAAGTACGACCTATGCTGCACTTTTTACTCTTCAGGAGCCCCTCTATTCTCCATAGCAGGTATCTTACACACATATAGAACAACACTCCCGGTTACTCTCTAATTATTTATTAGATTCTCTCTACTCCGACACCTTCGCTTCAATCACTCCTTCAAGACATTTTACAATACGCACCTTTCTCAGCTCAACATTGATGGCATTCTATTATATCCTCAGGGTTATCTTATAGGTAGTCCTATTGTTAATTTCTATCAAAATTAACAGCTCCATATGAAATGACTTGACCTATGAATACTATAAATTATTATTATTAGCACCGCGTCTTACTACCCGTTCGGTCTATACGCACTTACGCTAATGTATAATGGTAGGGTGATTGTGAGATGAAATGAAGGACCTACAGTTTAACGTGGAATCCGAACCACGGTGGAGGCCTGGCACTCCCCACATTCACAAGATGTCTTGTCAGAGGTGAAGGAAGGGTTTGGTAATCAGATAAATCTTTGCCGGGACCGAGGATTGAACCCCAGCCACCAGCATAGAAGTCTGACACCTTACCCCTAGACCACCAGGTCACCGACACCAATGAAACAAAACTAAGTTCTCTAAACATTAAGTTTATTTCATCTACAACCAAATAAGGTATAAAACCCTTCTAGTTTGTGATTTTATGCCCAGGTTAACAAAGAACATTGGCCAAACAATCTGAGTCATTGTTCTCCAAACAGACCAGACTGCCAGTGACGGGAAGCTGTGGGTTTGAATTAAGTTTGGCGGAGTACAAGTTTTTTAATAAATAATTTTTACATTCTCCATTTAATTAAACGTGGTCAAATTTACTATAGATCTTTTCTTCCTCGTCCTTACTCCATAAGTGTAAAGCTGTGGGTAGTAACAGGTTAAGCACACAGCAATTCAAAAGAGAACCAAACCAACTCAATAGTGTGTCTTCTTACTAAGTCTATAGTTCCGGATTCAAATCATAGAACGGTCAACGATTATCAGTGATAAAATTACGGAGGTTTTTCCATTCACATTTATAAGTTTTCCATCTCATATTACTACCCGTCTGAGCTATTCACATTTAATTACATTAATGGGGTGGGAATAAAGGAGATAAATATATATGGAAAATATACTTGAATGTGTGTCACATGAGGCCATAAATTAAAAACAGATTTCAAATCACTAGGCCAACATATTAGTTACGACCTTCCCATCACCACAGATTAGAATAGACGAGCCTGACGCTTATATCACGCGCCCATCGATGCAGGCGGGTTTCATATTGTTGAATTTCGGAAAAATTGAGCGTTGGGTCTGTTGTAGAGATAAGTAAATCGTATTAGAATGTAATAAGATATATCATAAACTTGGAATAAAACAAAATAAATATATAGCGTCTAAAAAAAGTACATTAAGTCAAAATATATTACTTCTTAATCGTTGAATAAAATATGAGCACTCATAGAATGAACAGCAATAAAACGAGTCACGTGAGTTTATCATCCAAATCGAACCTCAATATGAATATACAAAAGGGTACAAATAAAATAAGAGCTAATTTTTATTCTGTTTTGATCTTATACGCCTTATTCTTTTACATGTGTTTTATATTATATATATATATATATATATATATATATATATATATATNTATATATATATATATATATATATATGAAATCGTTTGTTGAATGGGACAGAATAGACACACATGTGGTTTCTCTGGGTTATTTTTTCCTATGGAACCACGAAGGTGTCTATCACATGTTAGATCTCAGCAGAGGTATTTTACAGATTAGTGATCTCTTATAAAATGGCACCGCAGAGGTGTTTAATAAAAAATACGTGGGGATCTCTTATCAAATGGCACATACACCAGCATTTAATTAACATAAGTGAGATATCTTTACACATGGACGTTTACACATAGCTGGCCTCAAACCCCTCGTACCCTTCCTGCTTGTGCACTATTTAAAATATATTTTTCTATATTAAATAAATGAGCACTTTTGTGACAACGTGTATCCAAAGACTAATAAAAATAATAGTTCCTTGTCAATTAACGCCTTCAATTTGTCCAACCAATTATGTCCTATTTTAAGAAATATTGAAAATTGCACTCTAAGCATCACGATCTTATTTCTCTGTCATCGAGTGTACAATAAGTTGGTTCGTGACGACCGTTGGCAAACCAAAAGATCGATACGCAGAGAGCCAAGTGGAAAATCGACGCACTAGAGAGTCTACAATAATTCATGCTTCTGTGGTGGTGGACATGAAGACGTAAACATAACGTGCGCTCGCTCGCGGTGACATTGACTTGGGGAGACCTAACGAGCTTACATGTTGTAATGTTAGCGTAATGCATGCGTTTGCATTTATATAAGGGTGTTGGGCGAGGGAAGGAAGAGAAGCATATAGTCAGCTCTGAGGCAGCAATGTCAACCTTCGATTAAGTAATCGCTGTCATCGGCAAATGGACGTGCCAGAATGATTTACGAATGACGATACAATTAAAAATCGCATCACTTTTTACACTTTGCAAATATTATTTCTTAATCCAAATGTAATCTCAGTCAGTATCACGCCTTTCTGCTGAGTTATCCTACTGAGCTTAGATATTTTCTGTTCGATTGCCGACATTGGTGAGATTTCACGTTTTCCACTTTTTACTATCCATCTTGAGTTGAGCGTATATTTACCTTGAAGGGTTAGAGCCAAGGAAGGTACAATTATGTTAAAATGTAACCATATTTACCTAGAGGGGGAGGAGGGTAGTGAAAACCTATTTGGATAAATCATTTCGGAAATTTGAACCTCAGTCTTTACTTCACAGCCAAATAAGACAAGACAAAAAAGTTGAAAACCATTTTGGATACATTATTCCATAATTTAAACTTAACCTTTACTTCACATGTAAACCAGCCAAAACAAGACTAACGTATTTGTCAGCCTGCTCGACAGATGCGCTCTTATTTGAGTAATTTTGACATTTTCTTAGGGTCGTTAAGGCTTCAATACTCTCAAGTAGGTATCATCCCAATCTATATATTTAAAAATTTACGGCTGGAGGGTTCGTTGTGCTGACCACGTGTCACCCTCTATCCATAAATGTTGGCACTATCATCGCTAGCAACCGTGGCTACTCAGACAGTGTAGCTTGCTTGCAGACTCAAGCAATGGAGTTTCAAAATTAAAAGTTGAATTTAATACTTTTGATAACTATTCTTGGAGTCATATAAAAAAATTCTATTTTTTTTTACAGTAGATCCACCATTCTATTTAAGAACAATCTTTTTACAAGCAGTTTCTCAAGTTCTACCAAAATCTTTTTTCTTTCAACAAAATTATTTACTTTGAGGATTATAATAGCAATGACTATACATTTTCAATACTGAAACCATAAATATAAATAGTTATATCTTACGTTAGAAATGAACTAAGTTGAGACAGGGTTATCTATGTTTTGAAAAAGGGTATATGAGATATTTAAAACAAAACTGTTTAAGCGGTATATATTCACAAAAATCACTAAACTTTACTCTAATTGGATAGGGATGAAGAAGGAAGCATTTTACTGGTAATTTACCCAAACCAGCGTGGAAGGAAAGTGAAAAACCAATTAGAGAAAACCACCTTCAGTAGGCTAGAATGGGGTGCGAACCCCGATCTCACCGTTTTTACCAGACCGGCCCAACAAGAGACTGATGACTTCCAGGGGCTCACAACATTTTTTCTCTTGCATACCCCTTTGTAGCCCATTTCCGTGAATTGTGCCCTTAATATTAGCAAAATGCTAGATGTTCAATGACTATATTAGTTGTTATTTCTAATTTATTTGTTGCAACTGAAAATAAATGTTCCAATAACGGTATTAAAAAACAAAATCTTAATAAAGTTACATTTATTTTTACATTCAAAAAGCAAAAGTTACAATAAAAACTAGCAAATTTAATTTATTTATAATTATAAATCTATTTGATGTTTTAAAATAAAAATCTTTTCTCAAGGTCAAATCTATAATAAACCCCGTACCGCCCCTTGGCATATCATTGAGTTAGTTTAATAGTTTTTGATTTATCTTTTGGCTTAGGCCAATCGTCCAATGAAGAGTGTAAGGCTACAGTTGATAACCATCATTGAAAAATTGACACATGATGCTTCAATGAGCCTAATAGTAATTAGCATTACACTTTGTGAGCCTATTCATGTTTTTTCAGAGGATTGAAATTATACTACTCGCAATACAAACATATTTGAGCAGTATAAAATTGAAATATTTCTAAATATTGCACTTTACATGTGGGTGAGTTGATGAAGAGTGAACTAAGATGTCAGGCTGTAAATAAATCAAAGATGAATGGAAGAATGATCCCATAGTTACTAACTTAGAATTATTCCCAAATTATCTTTGGTAAAGAACGCTATTACAGATCAAATTCTTTGGAAGCGCCTTATCTGACAAATATAAACGTTACTTTTACTTTCACGTATTCATACATCAGATCATGTTAAATGCAGCTGTCACAAAAATAATATATCTGTATTTATTTAACACTGCGTTTTTACGCTAATGCGTTAGGAATTGTGAAGGTTGAACTTAGAGAAAGGGAAACCACATTTGAGTTTAAGGAGAATAGAGAATCATTTAAGTAAAACCACCTCCAGTTCACCCGAGCAAGATTCAAACCTCGATATCCATGTCCTTGGCATTCTAGCTAAACACGAAACTAGCACGTTAGATAACTTAACCACCGAGGCGGGTCAGTAATATAATAAAACATAATCAATTTTAGTTGCGAAAAACATATATTTGTAGATTATAGAAGCCCTTACTAAGAAAATTGACCTGTAGATATATTTATTAAAGTGACGCGCATTCTTTCCAATGTATACGTGTGTGTACCTTTCGTGATAAGAACTAGGTAGAAGGTGTGACGCTACGAAACATAGCGTGGCAAGATCTCTCACACCGGGCTATGTGATATAAATAGGATGGCGTGCTGGACATAAGGAACCCCCCCTTACACCCCCTCCCCCCACCACACACACTCAAATACCACCATTCCTGCGAGTCATGTCTTTCACTTTCTATTTATAAGAACCATCGCATAATGTGTGTTGTTATATTAAGGACCAGGTAGGTGACTGAGGGTGTGTGACGTCTACGTACAAACAATAAATAAATCGCTACAGTAAAGTTTTAACAGAAAGAGGCGTTTATAAAAAAAAACAAGTCAAAAATTGGTAACATTTTACAATTTTATTTGTGTAATGTTATAGGTATCGGTTTGGATTATAGGATGTAATCAATATTAACTATTTTTTCCACAATATGCAAATTAATTAAATTCTAAGGCATGTTTCTCGAAATAGACTGACTGCCAATAACGCGGCTATTGGGGTTCGCTCCCAGTCGAGTGCACTAAGGGTGTTTTTTCCTTAATTAGTTTTCACTCTACCTCTAAGCAAATGTGAGTTCACTTACTCTAAATTCATGTTTTCTCATCCCTAACACATTAGAATAATTCGTGCAACCAGAACGGGTAGTAAGAGGTATTAACAAACTAATTAAAGCTTGATTTAATAATGTTTAATTTAAAATATAAAGGCGAAGCAAAACTAGAAAAGAAATTATAATTATTAATAGCACCGCGTCTTACTACCCGTTCGGGTTATACGCATAGAAAATAAATGTTTAGCCTTTTATTAGAAAGCTATAGAATATTTTTCTAAATGTTAAGACCTGCCCAAGCCACCATTTTATTATATTTTAGATCTAGTTGAACAAATTAATGTTGGCAACACTACTTGAGAAAGCATAATTGCGTAAGTGGAGGAAGGATTATATATGTTTTCTTCACGTTTTACAAGCCATCCGGATTACGCGCACTTAATTACAATACAACTGGCCTCGTAGTATGTTTAGAGGCCCTGGCTGCTGACCTAAATATCCCGGTTTCAATTCTCAGCTGGTACCAAGAGATTTTTCTCGAAAAGGAAATAACCAGGTAAACCAGGATTCGGTTAATAATGCTTAGGCCTGAGTTAGGCTTAGATCTATTTTAGAACTGCATCTTACTACCTGTTAGGGTTAAACGGGTATGTACTAATTACGCTCATGTGTTGAGGATTAGGAAGGTTGAACTAAAGAACATGTACCCGTATTCAAGTGGAGGGAGCGTGGAAAACCCTTTTGGAAAACCATCGTCAGTACACCCGATTGAAAATAGAACCCCGATCTCCCTGTCATCGACAGTCTAGTCTATCACGAGAGTGACGCCTTAAACCATGCAGCCGCCAAAGTAGGTTGTTAAGATATTCATTGGCTCCACACCCTCATATTCACAATCATCATCATATCACCTCATCGCAACCAGGAAAGAGTCTCCACGAAAAGGATGTACGACTAGTACATTCGGGAAACTCATGAACAACAGTGCCTTAATACTGGCTAATCTTTTCTTTACTGGGCTACGGATTAATGTAGTACAGCCACACCATTATTATTAGTATTATTATTACACTAGTAGGGAGGTTATAGTGATAGAAACTCTACCCTCAATCACTATAGAAAGAGTGAGAACTAATTTATTAAAAAAACTCTGAGTATCCGTCTGGTATTAAAAACCACACCACTCCGTCATCATAAAACCAGAATAGATGAGTTAACCATTTAGTCCACGTGCATAACGAGGCAGTCTGGGCTCAACTCTTTTTACTAATAAATCATGAGTAATTCATGTTAGTAATCATATTTACAGTCACCTAGTTGGACACGATTTTAAATATCGAATATTTTCCTTCTCTACATGAAAGAACTCATCATAGTAGCCAATTGAATTAAAAACAAATATATTCACTCTGCTCCGATCATGTCACAGCCCTCTTCCTCCCAGAACCATGCATGGCCACCCCCTCCCCTTACCCCCCAAAAAATAGAGTTCGATTAGTTGAATATGGGCTAACATCAAGCTAAGGACCTATTATCAAAACAAAAACATAAATCAAACAACTTACATATCATAAACAAATTAAAAAAACAACATATCACGTGATGGATTTTATCGCTCTCACATACACAAAAATAAAATAATAGGCCTATTCACGAAACAAACAAAAATATATATGTATGTGTTCGATTATATGTAATAATCTAAATGTACATCATATTAAACCCACTTTTAACACCCTCTAATAGCTCCCCTCACCTTCCACTATCTAACAAACCACCAGATACTCAAACTAAACCCCACCCTCCACCCCAAACACATGATCCATGATTCCATATGCTCACCCTTAGTAGAACCACATATATATAATTTTAGTGGGGTGAAAGTAGAGACAAGGGGAGGTGGAGGGGAGGTAGTTTATAACATAGACCAATCAAAAGAAGTATCTTCATGACACTAATAGATATAAATTGTCACTTTGCCAATTGAAAGCAGAATAGCAATCAGGCCCGAATCCCCACTGTCCGTTTTGGTGGGAAGCCATTTTCCATGAAAGCAATAGAAAGGGGGTGCGGGGTAGGCGTTGGTATGAAAGAGGGGTTGTCAGAGGGAAGGGGTGGTAGGGCCCATAATGTTTATGTAAGCTATGAGGTTATTTGTGTGCAAGATGGGATTACACCCAAGCTTACAACGTGTTTGTTACTGGTTCAACAGCCTCGGTACCCTTCCCAACCCCCTCCTCTTTCCCAAAAATAATATTATTAACAACATTAGTGATGCATGCCGTAACGCATTTATCGGTAGGGGTGAGGGTAAACTCCTAATGATGATCAGTATTACAAGCGCACTACAAGCCCAACCCTTCTTCAAAAGATGATAATGTTTTTGAAGGCAATGATCTGATTATAATGTTATAAATTTACGAATTTACTGAAGGGGTGGGTGTGGGGGTGAGAGGAACTGTTAATCGAGTTATACTTGTTTAAGAGTCAACAATTTTGCCTATTTTGTTTTACAACAATGTTTAGCGCTATTATGTGTGTATGTGGGTTATTAAAAAAACGATTATTAACGATTTAATGTGAAGGGCATATTATTAAGAGGATTTTTTAAATAGGAAATGCATCAACAGTAATGTGTAGTGAGTATGGGAAAATCTCATGTTGAAAAACACTTCCAGATCACCCGGAAAGAATTCAAACTCTAACCTTCCTGTCGAAGGGAATCATATGTAACCCAGATTTAACACTTCAGACACCCTCAGTTTACACAACAATAATATTTGTTGAATACGGATAGAGCCGAGAATATAATATAAGAAAATTATAAAGCCTATTATTATCAAATGTTGTTAGACTTATATAACATATATATATATATATACACATATGCATGTATACTGTAAGTATAGACTTATGCATTTTAACATTTTTGTTAAATAATAGGCCAAAATTAACCGCCCTTCAAACATATGTTTCTAAGATACATAATATATTTTGGAATTATTTCAACTTTTATGATATCATTTTGAGGGATTGATCAAATCATTTTAAAATGATTCTATATAGACAAAATCATTGTATTTATTATATATATATATTTTTTAATTGACTAAACGTTTACAATTTAGTAGTCATACTTCCCAAATCGGGTGCTTCATATTTTATCTCAAATTTGGATTAGGATATCCACATTCAAACTAATTTATATGGCAATGAAAGCTACCCCACTTTTTAAATTTGGAATAGTGAAAAAATTATTAATCAACATAATCATGTTATATTTGCATGGCTTTTCAGGGATGTAAATGATTGTAAAGGGAATTATTTCCCTTGACATTTCCCTACCAACATAGGTAGCTCTAGTTTTGGATGAGGCTGGTCACACACTGTGTATGATTAGAGTTTAGCTTTTTATTTGCTTTCCCACACAATGAGAAGTGGCTCTTTGTTGCATATTCCCCAAACCATTGGTGAGGGACATTTTTCAATTAGTTTACAAAGCATTTAGTAACTTTTTTTTGTAATTTTTATGAAATAAAATATTACCATTTGTTGGTAAATTTAAACTTGTCCTATTTTTCCAGTATGTACGTTTATTATAAGGACTTTTCTATTAGGTAGGGATGAGGAAAGTAATTCTGAAGAAATTCACCCACATTAGCATGACAATCGTATGGGAATGCCACCATGATATATGAGTTGTTTACAACTACTTTCGTTGCAACCGAACGAGATTCGTACCTCGACCTCCCCGGAAACCCAAAAATTCCTTTATTGCAAGACTAATGCCTTAGAACGTGTGACCACAGATGTGGGTATTAGAAATTCAATTTAAACTTTTAGACTATTGAGAGCTTGCCAATGCCAATGGTAAGGGCAATTTGAACTTTTAGACTACAGAGAGCTTGTCAATGACAATGGTAAGGGCCCAATTCTCTCACCCCTCCCCTCCTCCTTCAACTTACCCCACACCCATACTCAGAAAGATTTTATAAATAATTTATTATTTCAAATTTACACTAATTCCAAAGATGGCTGCTCATCATAGTCTTATAAAATGCATATTATTTACAACACAAATTCTGATTTTAAAAACTTTAAATTGTTTCAATGAAATTTACACTTAGCTAAATTAAGTTACAAATTCCTGATATTATATATAAGCGTATATCCCCAACGGATAGTAAGAGTTGATGCTAAATAAAAAGAGAGATACATATAAAAATAATATTGAGAAATTCTTAGCATCCTCTCATTTGTTGGGTAACCTTTTCTTCTCACTTGAGTAGTAATTATTTTTCTAAGATTAACATCGTTATAAAACTTCCATAACTATTTCCTTGCTATAAAAACTGTATCATGTTTTTGAAGTTTATTGAGGATCTAATTTTAAATATTCATAACTCCAATAAGTAGGATAGTATTTTTATACAGAAATTAGAATGTTAAATAAGCTTCCAAAAAAATAGAACTTCATTAGTGAAGAGGGAACCAACGGTTTCTTAAAAAAAAATATATTAAAATTTTGAAAATATTTCAAAGCTTACTTGAAAACTACCTCACCACGAGTTTGTACAAGAACCTTTCCGCACCCACATACTACCCTTTCGCCTCTAAAAAAAAATAACATTTTGAGTATGACCCTGGAAGTTGCTTTTAACTGTCAAAATAAATGTTGGAAAGATAAAAAAAAAAGCATGAGTACTTTGCAAAGTTTAGTAAAACGGTGCTTTCCCCGAAGACCCTCAGGCATCGCAAGCAACTTTCATCAACACAGCATGCGAAAGGCCCTTTGCCCCTGATTAATTATTGATACGCCCTCGTGGGATACACACAAGAGGATGGCGGGAGAAATTAAACGAGGTAGACATAGAATGAGAGAGAGATCACACACGCAAGCACATCACACAGATGCTGGTAATGGCTGGCGTTGGGGGAGAAGGGGAGTTTAGTTGGCGCCGCGAAATAATATATCTCATCCATTAAAATGTACAACGCAAGAGGCAGAAAGACGAGTGAGCGCGCGTTCACGTGTACCACCAGTCAATAGAAACGGCCGTTTATTCGTTTGTTTGTTTTCAACATAGAAAATAAATGTAACCAAACTGTTTGGCATAAGCCTTCTCACACCATCTTTAAGCTCACAGAGAAAGTTGGTTTGGTAAATACAAAGTTACTCCATTATATTCATGATTATTGTTGAAATGGGTCATCGCTCACCATCAAGCGATCAAAATCAACTTTGGAGGATGTCCAAATGTATAAATATCTTTGTACTGTTCAATTTTAAAATATACCCTTTTTTTCTGCCAACATTGATGGCATTCTATTATATTCTCAGGGTTATTTTATAGGTAGTCCTATTGTTAATTTCTATCAAAATTAACAGCTCCATATAAAATGACTTGAACTATGAATACTATAAATTATTATTATTAGCACCGCGTCCTACTACCCGTTCGATTTATACGCACTTACGCTAATGTGTAATGGTAGGGTGATTGCGAGATAAAATGGAGGACCTATAGTTTAACGTGGAATCCGAACCACGGTGGAGACCTGGCATTCCTCACATTCACAAGATGTCTTGTCAGAGGTGAAGGAAGGGTTTGGTAATCAGATAAATCTTTGCCGGGGCCGAGGATTGAACCCCGGCCACCAGCATAGAAGTCTGACACCTTACCCCTAGACCACCAGGTCACCACAATACTATAAAGTAGAGAGATTTAATATACAGTACAATTTTTAGCTGTAAATTAATATTTTTAATAATAAAATTGGACTATAGCTGAGCGTCTACTAGCTGTTTTATTCTTTCATGCTACACTTTTTACAATCCGTCTGGGCTATCCTATTCTTTACATTGATGAAGTAAAACTGAAGAACTTTAAAATTAGAGGAAATTTAACATTATTTGGGTGGAGGGAGAAAAAAAAGGGGGGGGGGATGACTTAAGAAAAGGAATTTTAGTACAACAGGCTAGGATTAGTGTGATCTATAGTGCGAAAAGCTTATTAGATGTTTCCTTTATCGTAATTTATAATGATATTTTCTACACAAGAGGTATCCACTTAGGGATCTGTTGGTTATTTTACATGATCTCTATACCTCCCATCTGTGCTAAATGCAAATTTTCATCTTAATAGAGTGATAAAAAAAATGTTATATATGCTGTAAAAATATTAAATATTTTTCATAATAATAGCTATGGAGGCAATAAAATTCATTAAAATTACATAATGCCCTTACGTAAACATATTTAGTCGTAAGGAGATTAAAACTTTTATTATTTTAATTTTTATTCATGTAAATATTAATTGCTGATGCACATCACAGAAAAAAATTGACATAAAATTGTATTTTAGATTTTTAAAGCTTAATTTACTACAATGACTTGGGCAAAATCATCTCTTTCAATTAGATGGTTATAAATTATTTCATTTGGACCCAGTCCAAGGTCTGGTATAAAACTATGGGGTGAGAGCTGCTTAGTAAATTAGATAAATACGAGAGGAATTGTGGTTTTCACTTTCCCCCTGTTAAGATATGTTTCATTCATTAATAATTTTATTTCATTCTTGATTAGCGGTAGGTTTACTCTATTCCTCTGCCCATTATTGGTTTAAATTATTGTTACGTATTACTTGGTTCAGTATATTAATTTCAAAACCTTCTGAATTAAGATAGTTATATATTACTAGTGTAATACTACTATTTATGTAACCATGCGGAATAAATCTTAGTAATGCTACATACTTCGAGTTATTCACTTAATTATATTGATTATTTCTGGAGAGTTCTATTCATCCAAATATGTTATAAACTCTTGCCTTGGCCAATTTTACAAATTCATTTTTGCAATATAGTTTACAATATGTGGTGCAATTTATGCTACTTTTTCGTGAAGCATGGCGTTTTGTTTAAATGCAATAAACTAAAGCCACCAATATATCCCATCACACGTGACACTATATCAATATGTGAGCCAACATTACACCCGCAAAGCATATGGGTAAGATATGGGGAATAATGAAGGCCTCATTAGGAATGCACGGGGATGGAAGGTTTGGGGTAGAGGGGGTGTAAATAATTCCACTGGAACAAATCTGAGATCAGGAACTTCAAAACTACACCTTACTAGATACCCTACCCCCCTTTAGCACCCATCCAACCTCCTATCCCTTGACAATTCATGGTGGCACGAGCGAAGAGCAAAGCGGTGTCACAGGGTCGTGCAACGACGGTAATGTGTTTGGATTACCCGTCAAAGATCCTCCCAGGTAGGAAGGACTCGTATGGACGAGGAGGACATTAGGCTGAGGCGTGTTCAAATAAGGACGAATATGAGTAATCCAACATATGTGGACGTGTGGACTGGACGTCACACTCACCTAGTCTGGTTTGACGGTGATGGGAAGGTTGGCGTTCAAATTTAGTCCATGTGTTTTGAGGCTGTTTTCCCTGAAAATGGGTTTCTATCTCTCCGTGAAAATGCGGATACACGTCCTTTTATTTCTGCCTTTTTATCCCTACTAGTGTACTTAAATGCCAAAAAACCCGAATGATTAGTAAAAGGTTGAGAGAAACAAAACAAAATTCAGGGTACATTTCCTTTCGTTTATACTGCCCTCCCACCTGACCCTTTTAGCGTAAAATACCTGTAAATCCCAGATATCACGTAATATATGTCGCACATGCGCTTATATCGAGGGGTGGAGGTGTTCTGACCCAATGGCACAGTGGTGCTATCGACCGGGTGCACATACTTTCTCCCCCTTTGCCCCCCCCTTCACCCACGTCACGTCTACGACCCCCTAAACTAATGTCTGGGAGCGAGATCGGTAATTCCTGGAATGTTGCGTGGCACTCAAGGGGTAGCCTGGTGGGGCGAGTGATTTAATTAGTGTTACTTAACCACGCGATCTTTGACACACCAATCACACACGCACACACATATCACGGCCTTGCGGATAATAGTAGCTTATGGTGACTTAAAATGTTTTATGTCAAACAGTATTCAAAATTGATTATAGCGTTCAAGGGTTGTCTATATTATGAAAAAGTTGTACCCACGTCCCAAGAGTAACCAATAAATATACAATTTTTCCAGTTATAAAACTGTCTTGAGAGTATTTTGTAAAAAAGAAAAAGATATACCCCCTTCATTTTCATTGCTGTGTTTAATGTGCTCTCTAAATATTAGATAGAGTGGCCTACGATTTAACTTATCCTAGAAAAGTTCACAAAATTTTAGTGTTTTAATAATAATTCATCACTTAACAGGACGACTCGATCAATAAATAATATACGTATATATATATCTATATTCGTTAGAAGTACTCGGATTTAAAACAGATCTCCTAAAATGTATGAGCTACTTCAGCCACATATCCATGTGAACTTACGATAAGTGTACTAATTAGTACTGTAAGCTACTTTGGGTAAGATGGCATGCAAAAGATATTAAGCATACAAACATATATGTATGTAAGCCTAAACGTTTTAAGTATGAATTATATTATAAATATTGTGTATATATTATATGTACATAATATATTATAAAGTATCTAATATATAATACATAACATATACATAACACATATAATGTAATATATATATATATATATATATATATATAAAACGTGTAGGCCTCTCTCTCTCTCTCTCTATATATATATATATATATATATGATTGATTTAATGGTAGTTTCTTGAACGTAATATAGCCTATTAAAAAAAATATATTAGCACCCACATCTGTGAAGAGATATGGGTGGCATGTACAGAGGTATTGGTCAGTCATAAAAATCGTTCACACAATCTAATAAAGTAAAAGGTTTCGGCTACGAAATCAGAGAGGAAGGGGTTGTTTGCTCCTACTTTCTTAGAGTTTTAAATAATACTAGCAACAGCTTAAAAACATTTTTAAATCACCATGTCTAGCTATCCGTTCAGGCTATACGCATGTAATGATTTTTATTTATTTAGCACCGCGTCTTACTACTCGTTCGGGTTATACACTCATGTAATGATAATTACTCTAATGGTGTAAGGATAAAGAAGATAGTATTTCATATGTAATCTACTAACATTCTTACTTGTAAGTGGAGTGGGAAATTATTCAGGAAAAAAATCCTCAGTAGACCTGACCGGGATTTGAGATACTATCACCCAATAGCGGACAATTCAGTCTAACACAAGATTGACGCGTTAAATTAATTCGACACTGAAGCGGTTAATAAACACTTTCCCCGAAGTAAATGTTTGGGTTTATCACTGATATCGCTTAATTGACTTAAAGCAAATAATTAAAATAGGTAATTTTAGAATTTATAATAATCACGTGAAATAATAGTCAGAAAGTCTGATTAATATTTTATTATTTATTATGAAATGCGATCAAAATGTATTATGTTATGTCTAAAATCTTTCAAATTAATGTATACAATATTAAAGAAAAAATATTAATACTTGACATGTGGAATACTTAAATTTTACCATAGTATTTAAACTAAACTTAGAAAGTAGTAGGTAGTGTGACAAATATTGATTATTTTTTAATATAAATGAAAATGTCGTTTTAGATACAAGCGTTAGTACTTTTATTTTCGAAAATAGCTGGTTTCAATTTAAGATTGGAGTATTCCAAAATCATCAATTAATTTGAGTCTATCTCCAATGCAAAACAGCAAACAAATGATTTTGTCAGTGTTTGGGAATTGGTGGTATTAACTAATCGAATGTAAATACAAAGTTGATCGGATATAAAGGTACAATCTTACACCTCTTTATTTCATAATGGGAATTTATTTTGAAAACAAAGCGGTAATCATTCCGTTTGGAGAATTTACGTAATAGGTCGCGGGCTGATGTTACTGTGATCGATGGTAAAATTCTAATCTCAATTGCTTTTTGATTCAATGTTTAGGAGTAGATTATATACATACTGTGTGTGTTGTCTCTTTGAGTGCATGTGAGATTTACGAATAAATAATTGACAACTAAGTTCTAAGGATTTAAGAGTTTATATAAGCTCCTGAAGTAGTAATCAGATTAAAGCCTTAAATACGTTTACATAACATGTAAAGAGCCCACCTTTACGTTCTGATTAAATTAAAATATATGTTTTTCAACACCATGTCTTAGTACCCATTCGGACTTATGTATTAATAGTTTTAATAACGAGAAATACTAAATTTATAGGAATTGTACCAACATATGAGGTAAAGGAAAGTGGAAAACCAATTTGGAAAAACCAATTTGAATACACCTGACCGAGATTAAAGCCTTGATCTCCCTACTATCAGCAGTATAGTACACTACGAGAGTAGCGCTTTAAATTGTATGCTAAAATTTCCTTTTTTAAACAATTAATTCCTTAATTTTGAATTTAATATTAATGTATAAGCGCGCCAAATATACATTTTATAACAAAAATTGGTAAATAATTTTATTTAATGAATAATAAATATATTTTGATAACAGTTTAAGAAATGGAACATATCAATTTATTAGTTTCGCTCAAAATTATATAATAATTTAAATATAGTAAGGGATTGAATAATATCAGATTAACTTGAAAAGAAAACATTTGAATAGCTTTTGCGATAAGGCTCATTTAGATACTTGTATAGTATCAAAATAATTCTTAATTCTGATCAAAAATGTGATCCTTAAAATATATGAATTAAAATTTTATAAGTGGGTCCTGCTGTAGGTTTGAATTTAGATAGAGTAAATATTTACACATTTTGAATTAAAATTTTAGTTTATAGCCTTGAAAATACAATTTCTTTATTTTACAATATCACCAATAGCTAGCACAACTTTAATAAATAAATTCATTGATAAATTAATATTCATTTTTGGTTACTATGCGGTACAAACCATAAAGTTCGTAATAGAATTGATGGCTTCTGATGAGAAGGCCGAGTTTTGAACATATTTTTTCTGGGTTAATGTAGGGGTGTTTTTTCACGTGAGATTAATTATATATCTAAACTAATGTAGTTGTAGGCTACCGGTTCTACTAATTCTACACAACCCTGTTGCTTAGATTAAGCATTTATGTGCATTTGTACTAATTTTGCATTTTGGTGGTTGAATGGTCTAATTCTAAGGTATCACTCATACAATAGAATGTGCTTACAATAATTGAGACATCTGATACCGAATACAGTCAGGTGTACTAAGGTTAGTATTTTATAACAGCTTTTACACTGTCTCACCACGCAAATTTGGGCATACTTCATCTAAATAATTCAACCTACCTCATGCAATACACTTATTTGTAACTAGTATAAATGCATGTAGCCCAAATGTAAAGTAAGATGCAGTGCTAAAAAAAGAAACTTTATATTAAATGTATCAATAAAAAATATTAAGAAAAAAGTATAATATTTAATTTTCTGATGAAAATACTTACTCTAATTTTTTTCTGGAAAAATGAGTGTCGTAAGAAAATTGACTCTAAACATTTGAGGAATTTCAAATAGCTAGTTTGAATGGAATTTCCACACAGCTACAAACATTCTCCTAAACTATAATTAAACTAGGAATTATTCAACTCCTCCCCCACTATCACCCCATGGAAAAAAACAACCTTACACTATTTGACTTCTTAAGCAGATATCGCGCAAAATAACTGGAAAGATTCACTGTCGTCGGTGAAAAGCCCAAAGTAATTCCCCCGATACTTTACATGGAAATGAGCCTCGCCATTTAAGTAAGATATTTCATCTTCTCCCTCCTATGACGTCATCTTTTATCCCTATCCTCCCCTACCCACCCCAAAACCCTTCCTCGCGCATGCGCCGTGAATGTAAACGTTCACACGACTTTTACTTCGCGACAAACTATCTTATTCATGCGACCTACAAGAATGTTGGAGACGCGCTATGATTAGGAATGGGGGAATCAAATTCATGTCGGAAGGACACGTCTACCCCGTTGAAACTTCCGTTCAGCAGAGAAAAGTGTTCAAGTAATCGTATCACCATTCCTTTTTTAACCCTCCCCCATTTCGGTTGACCCAATGTATTTTCGAGTGTGTGAATGGGGAATTCCACTGCATATATACACATGCAAAACCTCAAGTTCATATATATATATATAATTACACCACGTATTAATACCCAATTGGGTTATACAACTATCATTCTAATGTGTTAGGCAGAAGGAAGGTTGAATTTAGATGAAATGCGCCTGCATTTTTGCATGGAGTTTGAGTAAGAAATTGTAGGAAACTCACCCTTAGTACACCCGATCGGGACTTAACCCTAATCTCCTCGTCATCGGCAACAAATCTATTACGAAAGTAGCACTTTAACACATGCGGCTCCAGAAGCAGATCAGATATGTTTACACAAGTATTTTTAAGAGTTCACTCAAGTGGAAGGTACTCTATTAATTAGAGGCCATAAATACATGATTCAAGAATATAAAGAAACTGTGCAAAAACACTTTTTATTAAATATATTATATTTGGACATGACAATGTTAGTGAAAGTTTTATACATATGGGGTATTATTGTTTTATTTTAAACGTTAATAATGATTGGAAACAATTCATCAATAATAGCTACCCTCTTTGGTGGCAGCAAGGTCTAAAGCTTAGTACTTGCAATAAACTGGATTGCCTATGAAAGGGGGATTATGGTTAAATTCCCAGGTAGTCATAAGCCTACTGATGATGTTCATTCCCTAAATACTTTTTCTCTTCCACCACGCTAGTAAGGATACATTTCCAAAGAAATCTTATTAATCGTTTTGCATTAGATTAATTAGTACATATGCACAAAGTACAAACTATTAATAAGACGTGGTGCTGAGAAATTATTCAAATTTATATTTTAGAACAGTTTTTTGATAAAATAATGCTCTTGCATTTCTGATCATGTTGAACTGCCATTAGTCTATATATGCGTTATGAACCTTTCATAGTTAATCATAGCCCATGTGTAACTTAGAATTAGATTGAACTTGGTTAAAATAAATCTACATTTTTATGTGTTAGGCAGTAAAAACTGATAAATAAATAAATATTAAAAAAAAAATCATGGGACTGAGTAATATATGACTCACACAATATGGGACGTAGTCATGAGCATCCATCTGTCTTGCATGGTTCAATATTTGCGAGAGGTATGGGTGTGAATCCTTATGTCTTCCTTTGGTCATTTCCTACACTTTTTTTTCATGTAAGGGGAAGATCTATATTAATAATAACATATAAAAAAACGCGATCACAAAAATAAGAATATCTATTTACAAGTAAAACCGAATATATTTTATTTAGAAGCAGGACATACAAAATCACAGTTTTTTTTAACCCACTTTAGATTAATTTTGCTCTACTTTTGAAATAATATTTAGCAAAATTGGTCTTCTTTGTTACACAATGGTGTAGCTTATAAGATTGAAAATAGTGCTACAAATGTATCACTACTACTTTCCAGGGTAAAATTAGTATATATGCCAGAAGGAGTACAGGACTTTTAGTTTAATCTTTAACAAATCACTCTGGGTAGGATTGGCTAGTAGTGAAATCAAAGTATCAATGATATATTTCAGGGTAAACTGAATGTATTTATTTGAAGACAAGAATAGTCTGTATCAGCTCTACAACTCAAAAAGCGGTCAGAATCCCGCACAGAGATTGTGGTGATCCAATCTGACCACGCAGACACAATATACTAGCGCTCCTAACCAACTGTTCAAACAGGTTGGAGGGCCTTGGACTTGGTGGTGAAAACTGTGGTCTACTGGTGATTGGCTGGACTGACGGCCAATTAGATGATCTTGTTGGTCGAGATATATGACTTGTCACAGAGGTAAGTGCGTCCTGTCAATGTTTGACACGGCCAATAGGTATCTTGTGTTTAGGAGGAGAGGGGCTCATATGCCAATAATTAATTAGATAACTAACGGCTTCCTTGATATGAGGTCATTTAAATAACCTTTATTAGAATTCTGGTAAGAAGGAACTTTAAGAAAGTACAAACATATTTCCTTGCTGTCAACATGATAGTCATCATAAACATTATGTAATCAATCCTTCGATTTGTTTGTTGCAGCTGTCCATTTTTGCCTATCCTCGGCCATTTTTTTTTACATCTTTGTACCTTCTGACAACAGCTTTCTCTATTTTATTCATGTACTCCAGTCTTGGTCTACATTATGAACTTATCTCTTTCATGTTCTATTAATATCTTCGTTCCTCTTCTCAGCTCTATACTTTTCCAAAGATACCTTTCTTTAATTGATTTTATTAGGTCATCACTATATTTTAAATATTATTTTGAAGAACCATGTTTCAAATGATTCAAATCGTTTGATTTCAGTTGCGACAATTGCCAATTGTCAGTTTCACATCCACAAAGCGACAACACATTCTCAGTATAAATATAATATTAAAATTATTTTAGTAACTATTGAAACTGCAAAAAACAATATTTCCTATCTTTATTTGACTATATCTGCATGTCTAAGTAATTATAAAAAATTTAGAGAACTATTATAGAAAACATATGGTTGTTTTATTAGTCTAAAATTATAATAATCAGTTTTTATAATCATATTCTCAAATTTTACCTATGCAATGTTGAATTGAATTATTTACGAGCTTCAAAAGTATAAGAGATTCATTTTATACCTATTATAACTAAACGTAAATAAATAATATTTTGTTTTGTCTATTAATAACCTAATACACTTAAAACGGCTTGCTTGGAAAATGTAGTCGAATGAGAAAGACTGGTGAACACGGGTTAGCCAACACATTACAAAGCATAAACATTTTGTATCCAAACAAAACATTTTTTTGTTCAAAACTGTTTATTGTTGACCAAACACGTTTTTATATTACCTTTCCTGCTTTCAGAGTAGATTTTGGTTTAATTCAAAACATAACAATTCACTGACCTAGCAAAAAGTTTATTTTGCTATTTCATCCCAAAACTTTTCTAATTCATCTTTATTGTAGCGTTACTTTCAACGTACAGAGGTCTAGTTCCAATCAATATGAGCTTTTGGTCTTCTAATTCCGTCTTGAATAAAAATCACTAGCAATAAAAAGTACGGAACAGATTTATCTGATTGCCAAACCTTTCCTTCACCTCTGACAAGACGTGTATTAATCACAACTTGTGAATATGTGGAATTCCAAACCTCCCCCGTGGTTCGGATCCCACGTTAAACGGTCGGTCTTACATATTATCTCACAATCCCTCTACCATTACACATGGGCGTAAGTGCGTACAACCTGAATGGTTAGTAACACGTGGTGCTAATAATAATAATAAACGGAAAAGAACCTGTGACCAGTGAGACACGCATGTTAGAATAGAGATACGGCTGGTGCATGCGCAGATACAAATATTCTCACACAAAAACAAGGAGCTTTGCTTAGGCGTCCAACATAGCTATATATATTTTATCATGCTTTAAATTGTGTGTTTTTGGTCAGCCTATATATGTCAAGTCCTTAGAATTCTTACATTGAAATAATCGGACTTAGAAACGAACAAGAAATAATCGTTTAGCTTCACACTGTTTTGATTAATAAGGCCTACTATAAATTTAGATACATTTAAAATAAACTTAATGCATAGTAATGGGGAATTTAAAATTAGGGAATTTAGTAGCGTACACTTTATAAGCATTCATATGTAACATGACTTATAAATTAACGTAATATCTGACATTAAGATTATTATTTTACACGTAGTCTTAACGTCAACATATTTTTAGTTGGATAAAATGGCGAGCTCATATGCAAATATTTAATATATTCATCAGTAGCATCTGGAGTCAAACCAGATCTCCCTGGTCTACTGCAAACACATTGTTTGTGAGCTTTTGTTTTTATAAATTTTATTTTGAGTTACCATGACACTTTATTCAGTATGCATTCATTCAAACATGCCTCTTTAGGGGATTTTAAAATATGGGGTTAGTATTTAATATCTAGCAGCGTATCTTACTACCCGTTCTGGTTATACGCTTAAGTACTAATTACGCTAATGGATTAGGAATAGGGAAGTTTGAATTAAAGGAAGTGAACCCAAATTTGCGGGGAGGGAGAGTGGAAAGCTATTTAGGAAAAACCACCCCCAGTTCACCCGACCGAGATTCAAACCTCGATCTCCCCGTCCTCAGCAGTCGATTTCAACACGACTAGCGCGTTAGCCAACTACGCCACCGAGGTGGGTCAAGCTATTAGTAACCAACTCCGGTTGTCACAAGGTCTGAGTTTAACTTTCACAAGATACTTGATTACCAGTGATGGGAAGTTCATGGTTCAAGTCCTTTCTAGATTTATTGAGACTATTTTCCTAAATATTTTTGCACTCTCCTTTAGGCAGATGCGTGTTATTTTCAAGTTCTACCCTCATCATACATAGCCAGGATGGTAGCAAGATAAGGCATGCATAATATATTTATTATTTATGTAGGCTATATTATAGTATATTATTGATCGAATGAAGTGAGGTTCCGTTTTAACTTGTCATTAGAACTGTCTGTCTTCCCGGATCTTTGTTCCGCGATAACTTTCAAATACATGAACCAATAGGCCGAACAATGTATGTACCTTTCATTTACTCTAGAAAGTAGTAGTATTACCGTGTCTCGCTAAACTATGGCACAGCTTAAAGAATTTTTCAACCACTGTGCCGCCAAGAGTAAGTAGGTGTGCCACGGGAGTTTGGGTGAGTATTAAAAAGAAGCGATAAGAAAAAATAAACGACTAAAAATGCATCTTTTAAAATCCGTGATAAATATTATTTAAAAAATACAACATTATTACAATTTTAGCTATTGAATCTTTAAACACAATCTTTGTACTATGTGTTTAAATGATAAAATCTTTACTTAAAAAAACGGATAGTGTGCCTTGAAAATTTTAGCGTTTTGTTCAGAGTGCCGTGAGTTGAAAAATGGTCAAACTCGCTGGCCTAAAACATAGCTTCATAGTGTATATCAAGGTAAAACTGAAACATTTCAAGGTGAATAAAGTGTAGATTGTTATCTATCGATTTCAGTATGGCAGGTGCTCAAAAGGTAATTCATTTAGTAGCTCATCTCAAATGATATAATATTATAATTCTAAGCAATCGATCAAGTAACTAGTGTATGTTTTTAATTGTTTGTATATACTTTTATTGTGAGACTGGAATCTTATAGCGCGTGAATATAGAAGTGGTATTTAACCCTTTTTTGTTATTGTACAGCCAGAATTAATTTATCTATAACGTTGAACCCCCAAATTTGTTGGTGTATGATGCAATCTATACAATATATTGTAAAATTTACATTTAAAATAAATGATCATCAAAATAATGAGATATATATTTTTATATGTAGTTTTTAAATTTTAATTGCTCCTAAAATATGGTCACGTACCCCAGGTTGAATAATAATGGAATTTACAGTAGTATTCATGTTTATTTTGTGTCTAACTTGATCACCAAAGAAAATAAATGGTACAGTGCACCTCACAGACTTTTCCGCTCCTTTATATAAATTATACTTCTAGCTCATTATTATTATTATTAAGTGTTCTGTCTTATGACAAGCTTATTCCGTTTGTCAGTGAACTTAAACCACCAATGAATGTCCTCTGCCTCCACCTTCAGCTCTCAAAATGTTCTTCTTTCCTTCAAGTCATCTAGTATTTGAATCCCTTAAGTTATGTGAAACGAAATAATATACATTGTCATAGAAACATAATGGAATCAAAAGAATAATATCGTATTTCACCTAAGAGAATACGTGAAATAATTGACACTGTTACAGAAATGTATTACTTGTTTTGTGAATTTTATTCTACCTATTTCCCAAAAATCTAATAAAAAAATACATTACTCTATAATTTTAAAGTATCGATTTTATAAACGATTTTTTGGTTGAGATTTATTTATTTTTAAGAGTCTCACAATTTTCATATATTAAACAATTGCGGAGATATAATGGAAACTGGATATTTCCTATTATGTTTAGTACTCTCACTCATGTTTATGATATTATAATGAGAAGCGCAATTTTGTTTATAATGTTTAACAGTATATAGATACGAACTTTAATGATAAGCATTTGAGACAATTTGGAGAAAATAGATTTTTTCTTTTTTCACACTTAAGTAAATTACCCTAAATTTATGATTTGATAGATGATCCCAAAACTTTTTTTGGAGAACACTATGAAAACCCAATATACAAAGTTTTAGTCTTAATGGTAGAATTGTTTAGACTCTAGTAAGAAATGGACAGAGAGTATCGAAAAAAACTTTTTTGGGTTCATGAAACGTCGACATCCACCAACGTCTTGTATTTTATTTATTTAACAATCACAATAGTTTCTCTCTACGAAAGTCACGATAAAGTAATAAATCTCAAATTAAAGTAGATATAACAGGATATTTTTAACTTTAAATCCAAGGAGCAGTCTTAAGACGCTAGTAAATACATTTTCACGAAACTACTAATAGTGCAGTATTAGTATCGATGAATTGATTAAATTTGAATACAAACTTCCTGTACCCTATGAAATGCGCTGAAAGTATTCGAATCACCACTACTTTAAAAGGTCTGAGTAGGTTGATCTTGGCGGGATTCTATTACATCACACAAAATGGACCTAGTCCGTTCTTTCACCGAGCAGGGGAAAGGCGACGGTCCTCTCTCTCCGTTGTGCTGTATACACTGCAGGGGAGCTCCACACTTGACAAACTGATGAAGAGGCGATGACGTTGGCAGGTGGGAATACAAACGACGGGCTTAAAACACACGAGGGAGCTCGATCAATATGACAACCAGCTCCATCGTTCCGGAGTAGACAATTCTTTATATGTTTTGTGTTCTCTGTATACCCAATCATACGGTAATATAGCAGTCAATGGCTCTGTTAGGAGAGTGATTAGCCTGAGTGGGAAATACATGAGAGGTTGGGTGTAGTGTGGGTTTATTACTGATAGTTTCACATCCAATCCAGACTTTTTATATCTTCTTTTAAATCGACCGAGGTAAAGTTTGTTGAAAGTTTTTCTCGTCCTTTCCTCTTAGGCTACACATCTTTCAATAGAAATTAGATGCGTTTTTACATGAGAAACTACAAGGGGGCCACAGACTGGGAAAACCTGAAATACTAAAGAATTTTAAAAACTTAGAAAAAAAAAAGGAGAAAGGTCAGGGAATTTGACTATGAAACAGGGAAGGTTAGGAATGATCTTTCATCAAAATAAGGGAAACTTCAATAGTATATTTAGTAAATTTACCCTTCAAAATTTTAAATAGCAAATGAGGAAACCAGAGATAATACTGACATATTTGCCAATGTATTTATCAGTACAGGACACGGATAAATGATATTAGTTCAACCATGTTTGCCATTGAAAAAGAAAATTATCTGGAAAACCTGGAAAAGTCATGGAATTTGATAATGAATTCCTGTGGATACCCTGCGAAGACTATAAAATACATTTCCTAATTTAATTCCAGCGTGACTTTCAAAAACATGAGCCCGAAAAATGAATTCAGCCTTTCGAAGAAACAAACCTATTCTGTATTTAAAAAAAATTGTCAAATTACCTAAGAACCTAATCCAGGATTCATATATTAACATACTAAAAATGGGCTTTATTTTAATTGGAGCATTTAGCAGTTGTTCATCTATATGTTGGTTTGTTGGTCTTTCGGTATGGCCATCTGCTTAGATATTTGCCACACGATAGCTGTCAAATGTGTGAATACATTTTTTGGGGAATTTATCATAGGTGTTATTAGATTATAGTTTGAAAATTGTATCTATATATTTTTTCAAACTATTTTTATTTTTTCTATGATGTTCCATCAAACGTTTTTCGTTTTACTGTTCATCTCAATCGATCAGTACCCTGGGAATATTTTTGAAGTGTATATATTTTGAATCTAAAATCTTAAACCGTGCTAATAGTGGTTATTATCTATGAGTATAACTTAATATTGACTATAGTATAAGTTTTTTCTAACTTTCCCGTCAAGGCAAAATCAACTTCAGATACAAGGAGAAATAATAGGAGATATTTCAACTTTAAATCAAAAGATAAATCTTAGGACTCTACTAATAGATAATAAACCGGAAGAAACGAGGTATATTATTCACAGAACTAATAGTATTGATAATACTCTACCCAATAGGCTAAGCTAAGCTGCCAAACATTCATACAGTAAGTAAGGTAAGTACACAAAATAGTCTTGACACATGCCTGGGAGAGAGGGGGTAACAGTATTCCATTACTGCCAACCTCAGCAGCTGACATTCTCCTCTCAGAAGCAGGTAAAGACGCTGCTCTACCTGGCTCAGCGCTAATCTGAGGAATTACTAAGACTAACCTCGTGGAAAACACGGGACACTATATCCATGGGTTGAGGATGAAGGCGTATAAACTGCCACAATATCAGTTGCCACAACCACGATGACAAGATAACAAAATTAATATCTTATGACACCGTGGTTGTGGCTTCTGATGTTTCTTGCGGGTGTCTAAATTCCGTAGAATCAGCATCGATGCGCATGGAGTCCAAATTTAAGGCTCGACCCGTCTAGTTTTGCAGATAATGGAGATGCCGGTTGTTCTGAGGGTGTTTAACTAATAATTATTCCACCCCATATCTTACACGCAGATTTGAGTACATTTTCTTAAAATGTTACCTTTCTTATATATATTATACAACAGTAATTTTCTACAGGAAGATCTTTGTATGATATATAGAAAAAAAAATAGGTTTGCTATCACGTAAGCATAAGTCCAGTCAGTTTATCTTCAGATGTCAATTTTGATAAGTATTATCATTACCTATACAGTTACACAAATAAAATAGTGATATATTTTTAAATATTATTAGCAAAAATATGTTTGTATTTTATATAAGACTTGTCCCTTGAAAAATAGACAGCTGCTAATTTAAAATTTGTTTAGACCATAGTGGTAGTAATACGAGGTGAAAAACAACAGCAACTTCATCTGTTTGAATGTTTTTGAGACAACGCTCTTACTGATAAAACCTACGCTCGTTTTAAGATTATCACGGACCTACTTGTATAATGTTTGTAAAATACGTTTTATAATAAGAATAAAAACTCGCAAAATTAAAACACAAATAGGTGTTTTAGAATAATAAGCAAATGAAAATAGCACAAGGAACAATACAACATACTCTACAATTTCCGTCATAAATGTAGTTTCAAGAAAACTTGTGCAAAGTTTGGGGTTTCCGATGCTTTGTCCCCAACTTTGTGTCGAGAAGGAGCAACTTCTGCTTTCACGTCTTCCTTCCATCGTTACGCCTAAACGTGAGGAATGTCTGAAAATGTTCATTGCTTGTCTGCATTTACAATCTACCGGATACGTATAATCTTGTGTTCTGAGCTGTGTAGGTTTAACAGTCTGTAAGACTGTAATAAATTAAACTTAACGTTTCTAAAGCATCAGCTTTGCATGACATTCACCAACAAAGTGGCAGCGAAAGTTTGAGACCAATTTCAAACAACAAATATAGTTCTTACACTTGACATTGTTTTATCTTACGTGGCGTAAAGCTTTCTTACTCTTTTCTTATTTATAAGTTGTGAGTGTTGAGGACTAGTATTTGTTTTATAGTCCGAGGATAGAAAAACATATTTACATCTGATTTTTTTAAAGTGAATGCATTGTGCTAGAGAGTTCTACTGGCTACAGTTCCGACAAACTTTTCTTGGAAGGAAGAATAAGCAAGATTCTAGCTTTTCATCTTATCTTCCTTTAGGACATAGATGTACCGAAAAGCGTGGAATACGTTTTCCGCAGTTCAGAGATGGAAGCTCTTCCATTATTTACTATCTAGAACTACATGATGCTTTTCTTGCTAGATAAAAATAATTAACTAGCTCATAGATATCAAAGATAAAGAAAGTATGATTTATCTGCATTTTTTAAAACCCATTTTGTTTAGAAAATATAAATAAATAAATAAGAAGTTCAAATTTTTTTAGAATCTAACTGGGATGTATGCTGCATGCATATTTTTATATTGGAAAATTTTATTCCTATAATTTTAAATAAACATACTTATTATATAATTTTTAGAGAAATATACAAATTACACATATAAAAATGTATTTTATATTCATAACAATAAAGAAATACATATATGCTGTTTTGAACAAATTTCTCTATCTCCCTCTTACTCTGAATATCAAATATATTTTTATATTTATAAAATAATAGAGATTAAATGTAAACATGGAAAATATTTATATTGGTCATCAGACAAATATTTATGAGCGTTGAAAGGGACGTGAAATTAACTAACTTTAATTCATCATAATTCAACATTTACTTTGTATGAATACAAATAAACAACGTACATGTAAAATAAATATTTGAAATATATTTTTTTGGCTTTCATTATATATTACGAAGATATTTTATTAATATTTTATTTGTATACATATAAAATTATATATAAATTTGATTTACATTATCTTGGTTACTAAGACCTATTCCATTATCCACTCTTTGTGTTGGCTAAGTTTCTGGCGATTGCACAATTAAATTTTTAATAAGATGATAAAATTAAGTTTGTCCAAAATAAACTTGTGATAATGAAATTTAATACATAGTGTTTCCACGAGTTGATCGTCCAGATGAAATAAATTGAACGGTGCACCGCACGGACTCTCTCTTTAATCTTAAAATATATACATTGATTAAAACATCTTAAAAATTCATAAACAAATCAATGTACACATTTGCAGAAATACTTAACCAAAGATAAAAATTGTAATAATATAAATATTACAAAAACATTGAGAAAATATGAGAGTTTCTGTCAACCAAAGAGGATTAGAAATTTCCTTTCCGCCTTTAAAGTAACTTTCACTGAAAAACAAATATTGCCATTTTGTCTAAAATGTTAAACAACGCCTGGATACAAATAATAATAAAAATAGCTAGAGCGGATTTTGAGAAAATTGATTTGATCTATTTTCGCCCTTCAGTAACTACCCTTAATTTTAGGGTTGGATATTTAACTCCAAATATTTCTCTGGGAAGTGTTATGAAAGCCCCAGGTACCAAGTTATTGGGCGATTGGTAAATTGGTCTGGGCTTTAGGCCGAGGTATAGATTAACAAAGAGACCAACAAATGGATGGAATTACAAAAAACACTTTCAGTTTCAAGGGGTCATGGAACATTGACTTTTTAAGAAATATTGAGTTTAGTTTTTTTGTCAATCACAATAGTTTTCTTCAAGGGGTAAAAAAAAAAGATTCATTGTCTGCATGGTCTAACGAGTAACTCTAGCTATAGACTAGACTGCCGATGACGGGGAGATAAAAATTCCATTCTCAGCCGGGAGTACTGAGGTTAACTTTTCCAAAATGGTTCTCAAATCTTCCTCCACGCAAATGTGGGTACACTTCCTCTAAATATAGCCTTTCTAATCCCTAAAGCTGTTAGCGTAATTAGTACATAAGCGTATAAACTGAATGAGTAGTAAGACGTGGTGTAAAAAAAAGAGTAAAAAGAGCATAACTTTCCACCAAAGAGCATAAACCAAGTATCATACACCGTTTCAGAATTATCAAGACTAGAGGAACATCTGTGTCCACCAAAGAGCATAACAATTAATTTTCAAAGACTTGAATAATATATATATATATATATATTAGCTTAGAGCTCAGAAACTAATGATTTTATAAAAATATACATAAAACAAAATAATTTTATAGTCTATAATACTTCTTAACAATGATAAGTTATTTCAACTCTCAAATAGTTAAGAAAATTTTATTAAAAGTGTCAATTTCTGCTTATGTTAGGTCCAAAGCCATTCTCAGAAAAAAACCAAATTTCAGATTTGTTTGTAACGTTAAACAATGTCTAGAAAAAAAAATTATCTAAAATCTTGGATAAGTATTTTTAGAAAATCTATCTTACCTTGAATTGTCCTTTAGTAAATTATCCTTAACTTTAGGGTTATATATCTAATTCAAAATAACCCTTGGGAAGACCTTAGGGAAACTCAAAATACCAAGTTTCAGCCCAGTCGGTGAAATGGCTTAGATTATAGTTAACGATACAGGTAGACAGTATCGCAAACATAACTTTTCGCTTTCAGGAGGTCATGAAATGTCAACATTTATCAAAATCTTGAATTCAATTTTTTTTGACACACACAATATTTCTCTTTTTGAGAGATAGAGAGAAGTAAAATGATGTTTTATTTTTTTCTGGAGTATGTAAACTCTATAGAACCTAAAATGTAACATCCTCACCTTGAATAATTACACTATAGTGCTATCTTATGAGCGACCCCATACTGCCAATGTTCTAGGAAATATAGACTACTTTATAAGAAGAAAATTGCTTCTCATAAAATTCCAGGTTTCTCAGGAAATTATTTAATCCAGATTAATATTATCAAAGCTCTTTCACAATAATTTTAACCGTTTATAAGCATACATCTTCTATGTTTTAAGTTTCCCGATGATGGTACCAGCACCAAAACATGTAATTTAATTTACAATTAAAATAGTCTACACATAGCTTAAGGAGTAGGGGACCATCAAAGGCCAAGGAATTTTTATTAAACTAATTTTTATTCGTATAATCTTTTAACTATTTATATAACAAGTGTAGTTTTAAAACACTCATTACACTTTGATTTTTTGAATAATTTTTTATAATTATCTACTTGTAGGTACCATAAAAATGATTTCAATTGTTTTTAATATATACATTTCTTCTTCACTTTTTTTTTGCTTTACATATCTAGAGAAAATATTGTAATCATGAAAAATATCTAACTTGATATTATGAAGAAGCTTTACGTTTTATGTAATCCCGAACCCGAAAAACAGGAATTTACCATTTTGTCTGTACCCGTGTCCGTCTATCTGTCTGTCGGTCCCTAGCCACGGACCCAAAAAGGAAGGATGAATTTGGTTCAAACTCTTTGGGGATAAATGGGTTTAGTTGATTTATACACTATAATAAGCCAAAACTATGCTTTCAAATATGTGTAAGTTTCCCTCTGGTAGTTTTAGAACTATTATATGGCCTTTGACGAATTTTACTAAGCACAGTCTCACTAAAGGATACAAATATTTTATATTTAATTGAATGTGACCAAATGTTATTCTCTTGTAATTAACTGTGGAGTTGATTAAATACAATACTAAACAACAATGTTAGACTAAAATACAGTGTGTATCCTATAGTTAATTAGTTTGGTTGAACTCAGTTGAAATCAGTGACACACACAGGAAAAGGTTGGGTGACATGGGGGACCAGTAAAAAGCTCATCCAGCCCCTTGTAAGATAGAAATTAATACTTATAAAACATTAAAACATACCAAGTACAACCATAATAAAGGGTACTAAAGATGATTCAGATGTATAGGTTAAGTTTTAAGACTTAGGTAACTACTTGATAATCATAAGTGATCCTAGAGTCTCCATTTGAAAACAAAAGTATAAAAATATTAATTTCTTTTAAATTTATATGCATCCCCCAAAGTAAAGTTTTAAGGGCACCACGATTTTAAGACGATTAATTAAATTTTGGTGAAATTTGTTGACCGAAAAATCACTATATAATTTTGTTTAAATGAGGTGGTGTCATTCCAAATGGGGGAGATTCTTAAAATAGCTAATTATTTGGGAATAAGGACCTTCCTAGCACCATTTTGGTGAACTGGAAGATAATTTAAAAGTAACACATAATTAAAAACTACCTGCATACTATGAACTAAAAAACAGATATCAAATTAATATATAATTTTAAAGAAGATCTGATTTGACAATGTATACAGGAGGTTGAAATTGGCATCTCTTGCTAGCTGTCACTACCATTCATTTGTCGAATGGACTATAGATACACATGAAACGAGCATCGCTCCAACTAGGAGTAGCATTTTGTCTTATTAAAATTGGAATTTAAGTGTGACTTTTCTTTGAATCTATAAAAAGGAACATATTATATAACAAATGATATATTAGTATTTAGATCTAATTTATGGGAAATTTAATTTCACAAATGAAAAAGTATAAACCTTTAATACATAAAATAAAATATTAGCATAAAAAACGCTTTATATATTTCTATCGAAAGAAGAGCAATGAGTACAATCAGATAACATATCAACACTGAGAGCTTTGCAGTTTATATAGAGGGTTGGAAATCCTTAAAGAATGGGGAAGCTAGACAGGAGCCTCATTGGCTAAAACAAGACTACATTTTAAACACATAGTGACAAAGATACAATCCAATTTTCTTATGAAATGTGTGATAGAAAATTCAAACATTTATTTTGAGGCCAACATTTTTAACAATTAATTATTCTACTATTTATAGGTATTGATGATATATCTACACTAATATTATAAAGAGGAAAGATTTGATTTTTTGTTTTTTTGTATGTAATGGATAAACTCAAAAACTACTGGACTGATTTAAAAAATTATTTCACCAATATAAAGCTACATTATCAGCGAGTAACATAGGCTACATTTTATTTTGAAAATTTAATTTATTCTTCATAAAAATGTCGATAGTCACTCATATTTTATGGTAGTCTATGATGATTCTTCAATATGTGTGTTGAAAATAATAATGTTTAGTGGGAAGGGGTAAAGGTCTAGTATTATATAAAAAGTGACAGCTTCAAATAACATGAACTGCTGTATTAAAAAGTGAATGTGGTTGTATTAATCTTACTAGCTTCTAAAGAGGCCATTCATATGGAACTTAGACCCTGTTTAATCTACTGAGTAAGGAATCGATGTCATCAGCCTAAGATCTCTTCACTGACAGAAGAAAACATGACAGCCACTATTCGCTTTCAGTCGCTCTTGAAAGTGGAAGGGAATGAGGTGGTATTTGTGAGTTTTTAGGCTAGGAAACATATCTATGAGTATAAAATGAAATAAAAATATATAAAAAAAACAGTTAATAGAGTTAAATTTTAGAGCGAGTATAGAAATGAATTTCCTCATACTCTGATACTAATTCCCATTCTTTTAAATTATACACATAGAATAAATCACAGTAAGTTATCAATGACTAGTACATCAACTATTCACGGATTATCATTGCTGGTTTAAAAGCGAATTTAAATTTTCCAGTTTAAACCAACTTGGAGAAAAATGACAAGCTTAATACGAGAATTGCACCCTATCACAATGTTATTTATACAATTAAATGGACGGAATTCCAGTATCAGATTTAATTCTTTGGACAAACATAATTGTGTATCAGTTTGTGATAATCAAATAATTTCAAGTTTATTTTAGTATCAAGAAAACTGTTTTTTTCTCGTATTCTTCAAATTTAGAATAAATTAAATGAAATTTTCTTTATTTAGAAAAACAGGCTCAATTGTTGGCTTGGTCACTTTTAAACTTGTTGATCATGTTTATATGATACTTTGTTCTTATCTCTTTCACCCGTTGAATGGCCATTTCTCTTTTTATATAATTCTCCAACTAGTGTCCTGTCTTAATTTTTTCCCCCCATTTAATCCAAGAAATTCTCTTGTTCCCTTTTCTCGACAACTTTAATCTTTACGCTTTCAACTTACGTCCGCCTTGGGAGTAAATCCAAACTGCTGAACATGAGGTCATACCCTCCACCTCTTTCTCCATGTCTCAAGTCCTAATGGTTATGTACGTTCTTTAGGTCGGAAACTAGCTCGTGTTTTAACTGTTATGTGTGTTTTGGGTGTTAGGAGGTTGGGGTGAGGAGCCATGAGAAGAATAGAAGTTGGGTGTTCGGTAGATGTATGTGATAGGGAAAGGGGGGTAGTTCGACGATATATCACAGAGTAACAAACTCCTAGAAATCAACAAGTCTGTAAGGAGACATCTTTATTACAGGTTGAAATCAATTAGTGAAGTTGTAGGTATTCGATTAACTATGAAAGAGTTTATAATTCTTTGTTACGTAGATGAAAGATTCATATTTGTACAGTTTAGTAATTCAATCGTTTTTATATAACCACGCCAATGGCTTTGTGTCTAGGGTGGCTGACCACAAGACTCTGTAATTCTAATTTGTTTCCTCACGAATAAAATATTAGTGTTTGTATAAGAGTTCCTAATTCTTTTTATATAATTAGTAAAATTATAGATAGGCCTGGGAGTGTAGTTTTTATACCCCAGTTTTTCTTTTGAAATGACAGTAATAAAAAGCTCATTTATCTTATTTCATGTATTAATATATCATCTTGTGCTCTGAACTGTAGCCTTTGTCAGATATCATAATTACCTTTAACATGTTTCCAAAAGTTCATCGTAAAAATTATCTTTGTATTTTATAAAATGGGCCTCAAATTTCCATTTTTAATAAAATCAAGATACAAGTTATGATTATAAATATACTATAATATGAAGTAGCATTTATAAAGTTCATTCTAAAAACACACAGCAAATACTGTTAAATAAATGCTTAATTAATTAAGCATCAAGATAAAACTAAACAAATTTCTATTAATTTGTGCATAAATGATTTGCAATTTCATCGTGTAAAATTCTAGACTTTAATGAAATAGATTCAATGTTGGATGGTAAGCCTAAAGTCCTTGCTGGTGGTCATGTGTTCTAAATGTAAAGCTCGTTTAGTCCTGTATTTTGGTTATGGGATGGTTGAGGTTAGAATCATGGCCAGGTGTACTAAATGGTTTACATTTTATCACAAATTATTTCTTCATTATCCTTACCATATTATCGCGATTAGTATACATTTATACAACCCAAACTAGTAGCGAACTACGGTGGAAAAAAATCAATCATTTCTGAGCTACCGGTTAAAATAGTAGTAAAAAAATGTAAAAGTTGAATTAATGTTATGGTGCTGGTGAAAAATGTTATTTAAATTTGCCATTTGATTTTAAAAAAAATTAAACAAGTTTAGTGTAACAAAAATATTATCCTACGATAAAATAATATGTTCATTATATATTAGTTTGAAATCCGACAGTAAATGGTTTATTATTTGTCTTGAATAAAATTAAACTAATTCTTAACGGAGCTACCCTGCAATCACACACAAAATTCAAGACTATTTGTTTGAAAGGATTAACAAATAAAAGAGAATGTTAGCAGCGTTGCTAAAAGATTAGTATGGCCTACCATGTATTAGAAGGCGTAGTTATGGCCTTGACTAAACTATTATATTTACTAAAATTTGTTTTCTTATCATGCAGTTGTAAAATTCAGAGAACTAGTTTTAAATGTGTATTATTATTACAATCTTAAATAAATATTTATTTTTGGTGTGCATTAGTGAGTACATGGACTAAACAAACGTAAGTCTATCTTGTCTAGTTCTCTTTTGACAGAGATTTTAAGGCTTATATCTGGTTTGGATGTACTAAGAGTAATTATTTTCCTAAAGGGGTGTCCCCTCTATATTCTAAAAAATGCAGGTACAGTCATTCAAAATTATAGCTTTACAATCCCCAATATGTTATTATAGTTGATTTGTATGGACCAAACGGATTATAAAATTGTTGCACACTTTATTTACCTTGACGTATGACTATGACCCTCTATTAAATTATACCATAATATAATAATAAAAGGTATGCTTGCTACATCATTGGGTAAAAGAATGGTACATTTAACATTTATAGCATTATTTAATACTAATAAATTTAGGTCCATTATTTTCTGTTTCATGGAACATTACTTACAATGCTCAAGATTTAAAAAATACTTTATTTTAATTTACTCCTTCAGTACCGCAAATAAACCTAGTAAATTTGTCACACGAAAATAAAAATATATCCAAGTTTTAGAAACTTTTTTTATGGAATCATGGATAGATGAAAACAATTTTCGTTTGTCATTAAAAATGAAGCAAACAAGAGCTTCCGTTTTGGGGTGGTCCAGCCTGGTCCCTACCCCTATTTCTTTTCAACCTAGTCGCATTGGGATCTAATTGGAAACCATGTACAGTGCAACAGAGAGCATTCGTTTTATTTCGTCGGGGTTTTTGTGTGCTTGGTTTAGAACACAAACATTTCCAACCAATTATTCTGATTGGATTATTGATCAGCCAGATCGAGATTCGGTGGGTATGATGGGAGGGGGGTAAGTGTATGTACGTGGGGTATTGAAGCTGTGGGATGAGGGAAGTAGTGATGTAAAAGGGGTGTGTTGTGATGAATATTGAAAGTACGCCCACTCTGAGCTAACCGAATACAAAATCAAACACACATGCAACAGGGCCTGAAATAAGCAGGGCTAGTTTAAGTTAGAATTCTCATGCTTTAAAATTAATTTAATTTTTGGTTTGAAATTCCTGAGCATACTGGTTATTTCAGCATTACTTACAAACTAATCTAATTTTAGAATAGGGACAGCACTCAAGTCTTAGGACCGTTAATTCTTCATTGTGAAAGGAAACCCTCTAATTTCACCAATTATATTTTTTTAATCCATATCAAGTATATGTACTTGGGTTCCTTATATTAATAAACAGGTGTGCTACGAACTTAACAAAGGTGGGAAAGGGAATCGAGACCGGGAGAATGCGTGTCAATGATCTACCACTTAGCTATCATGTATTCTTCCAGATTCCAGGGTCATTAGTCACATAGTTTAAGGCAGAATCTGTTAAAGACGTGTGGTAATCATATTAAACAACTTTAACAATTTTAATAAATCCCTGGTACCTAATAATCTATTCGTTTCCCTGAATCAAGAGATAGGCGTGCTAGCCACTGGACCAAAACTGGACGTTCCCACGGATAATTTACCTGACTCTTACTCAGTGACATATTAATTTTGTTTATGGAGCTTGGATGAGTAAGTTAAGACTTTAGAGAAAATGTATTTTGATATTTGTGGGGAGAGAAATATTGGGAAAACATTCTCCCTACATCCAACTGGGTTTTGAGCTCCTATATTATAGTTACTGGTAAACTAGAATGGGTGGGTTTGCCATTTAATCCACGTGCACACAAATGTGGTACCCATGAAAATTACTAACAGGATTCATTCAATATAATATTTTATTCATAATTTTTTATAATCTGAGGACATTGCAGTAAACGATTATTTATTTGATTACCATTACAATTTTGATATATTTAATAAAAAGTTTTTGTATTTATAAATTTTGTGGTGGTTTGAGCGATGTTTATCAGTTTTAAAGTTCTGGCATTTCGGGTTCAATATCATTTTTTTTTTGCGACAAAATATAAAATAAATACTCCGTCCCAGATGGTGGTAACTTCAATGAGAGCAGAAACATCGAATTCTTTATTAGACCTGGTTAACGCGGTTTAAGCACAAAACAACCTTTAATAATTATGATTTAAATTGTTTTAATATCTGTATAAAGAGGGAATGTGGATCGGTGAAGTCAGATAATACCATAGAGTATATCTATTTTCATATTTTATCACATATCTTCGTGAAATATTATGAATCTCGTATATCAATAAAGCTGAATAGCTCTTTCAACAGAGTTACGCGTTTTAAAACAAAGCCTTTATTTTAAGAAAAAAGAAACAAAAGAATACAAATCATTCCCCTTACAAATTATGTTTCCTTCTTTCCCTTATTTAAATATATCACACAAAGGGGACATTCTCATTAATTAATACTACGAGAGAAGTGTTATTCATAATATACGCTGCGGTAAGTTTCTTTTAGTTCAAACAATTAAAAACTTCATACCCTCAATACGGAGAAGGACAAAAGATATATTTTTTTTTTCTTCCGTTAATTTTGTACCAAATATCCTATATAATTTACAAGATAATATAGAGACTGTCCACCTCATATATTGTTTATTAAGATTAATTAAATGATTAATAAATAAACCACATGGTCATATTGTTCTAGTCCTCTAACCGTAATTAAATGGTTAGCAAACTGTTTTACAAGTAGTGAGAGTAATATCGACTCCCTTTGGGTACGGTTTTTACTGTTTGTAAAAAAGGTTTCAACTTGGTATCCGCTTAGTAAGTATAAAACTGAGCTAGGAGTGTGTGAAATGTCATGTAAGAGTAACAAGGTACTCATCACTCACGCTATGAACATTGTCTGTCACCACTCTGTTTTTCGTCTAATGAGATCGAATATTTGAGCGTGTTTGGGGTCCTTAGACCAAAATTCTATGATGTTTTTTTTTTAAAAAGTTCGTAAGATTGAGTTATTAAACCATTGACTGATGTCAAATTATTATTATTATTATTATTATTTAGCACCGCGTCTTACTAACCGTTCGGGTTAAACGCTTTAAGTACTAATTACCGGCATCGCTGGTGTAGTTAGCTAACGCACTAGTCGGGTGGACTGGGGGTGGTTTTTCCTAAATGGATTTCAACTCTCCCACCACGTAAATGCGGGTTCACTTCCTCTAATTAAACCTTCCCAAGTCCTAATCCACTAGAGTAGATAGTACTTAAAGCGTATAACCCGAACGGGTAGTAAGACGCGGTGCTAAATAAAAATTAAATATTATTATAAGTACTAATTACGCTAATAGATTGGGAATTGGAAAGGTTGATTAGGGGAAGTGGACCCGCATTTGCATAAAGGGAGAGTGGAAAACCATTTGGGAAAAACAACCCCCAGTTTACCTGACCTAGAATCGAACCTCGATCTCCCCATCCTCGGCGGTCGAGCTCAACACGAATAGCGCGTTAGCCCACTACGCCACCGAGGCGGGTAATTTACTTATGAAAATTTGATAGTTTCAATAAAATTAGACACACAAACAAATGCCTATTACTTTCTATATAAGCTTAAATTTCCTTTCGAAAACGGTGACATGCTAGTTTGACGGCGGATTGGTTTGACATCAGAATATTCACAAATCATGGCCTGTCGAGATCAGAGTGGTGTTTAGTTGTGGTCATTTCTGTGCTTTCAGTATAGTTATTTGTATGTAGGTGTTTTAAAATTGTGCTGGTTTTGGTTAAAAATGCTAAACTAATAAATTTGAAAAATGGTTTTTTGTGAAAATGAGTAAGGTAAAAAAGAAATAAAGTTGCAGCCACTATAGCGGTTATATGCCTGCTAAATAAACGCAAAAGAAAACCAAGGAAGGTCTGGACCGAACATTGGTTTCTACCACGTGAAAAATTCTCGTAAATGCGGTTACTCAAACAAGCACGTGGTGAGCCACACACAAACACCTGCACGGCATCAAATCTGTCAAACCGTTATCTACAAACGTCACACACGCTCATATTAAGGCTAACATGGTTTGACATCAGTCAATGGCTTAATAGCTCAATCTCACGAACTTTGGTTTGACAAAACATCATAGAATCTTGGTCTAAGGACCACAAACATACACACACACACGAAAAAATATTCGATCTCATTATACTATAACCCGCCTCGGTGGCGTAGTTGGCTAACGCTCTAGTCGTGTTGAGCTCGACCGCCGATGACGGGGAGATCAAGGTTCGAATCTCAGTCGGGTGAAATGAGGTGAGGGGGTTCCTAAATGGTTTTCAACTCTCCCTCCACGCAAATGCGGGTTCATTTCCTCTAATTAGACCTTCCCAATTTCTAATCCATTAGCTTAATTAGTACTTAAAGCGTATAACCCGTCCGGGTAATAAGACGCGATGCTATTATTAATAATATTATTATTATTATAAATTATTTGTAAGATATCCTAAAATGATTTGTAATTTGTAAAAATATAAGTGTATTCTTATATATACCATGAAAAATTATTCTCAGATCCCCATATGGAACTCAATCTTTAAGGTCAATTCCAGCAGAATTAACATTTTCTCTAATTTGTATTAAGTAAGCTACTACTAAATTATTTCATTTTAGAAAAATAAAGATATAATGTTCATTATCATAATATATAGTCCCTCAATACCAATTTCAAACAAAATCAGTTTAAATATTTTATTAGTATTAAAAAGTACAAAAATAATTATTCAAAGATTTTTTTTAAAGAAAAACCAATATACATATATTTATGGTGTAAAGGACTTATAATATACCAATTTGGAGCCAAGCTGCTGGAACCATTTAAGAAAATATTTGAATTAAAACAAAAAGTTATCAGTAAATTACACTTACACGAATTTAACCAGAAAAACAAGTGACTTAAGAGATGCAAAATGGTATATTTAGCACAATTTGAAATATTGTTTTTTTACATCAATTGGTAGCTGGGATATAAAATCTACACACTGTGCAGAGGGTATATATTTCCATTTGAATATACTTTATTTGCCTGTTGAATCTTTTGAAATTTCTTTAAAATTTAGAGTGCTCACATCTAAAACACTTATTTCCTTAATGCAAAAAACTGAATGTAAGGAATTAGTGAGTTCATCACCACATTTGAAGGAAAAAAAGCCCCTAAAGCATTAGCATATAAATCTTATCTCGATGCAGACTTTATAACAAGCAGCTCCTCCACTTTGGATAAATTAGTTATGATTTCATTCGGTTATATTTTAAAGCACATTTTAAATATGCTTCTAGCTTGCCCCATTATTTGTGATGTGAAATAATCTCGATATACTTATTTGAAACCGAATCATTAGGGATTTTTTTTAAATATTTCAAAATTTACAATTAATAATTATCAGTAAACTACCCATAAATGAGTTTCCACCCCAATAAACAGGTATTCTTATTTGAAACCAAATGGTTAAATCCATTTGTGAAATATAGAAAAATCATTCATCAGTAAACAAATTACCCATAAATGAGATTCTACCCCAAAGATAAGAATACAGTGCTAGTTTTGATACAAGATATTTTTAGTTGTACATTTAAAAAAATCTTTGGAGCTTTTTTCGAAATATTTCCAATTTTCAAAAATGTCTCATTAGTTAACCACCCATATACGAAATTTTGCCCAGAAACCATTAATACAATACTATATCAAGGCAAATAAATCTTAGATATACATTTAAAATACAATTGTTATGGACATTCTCAAAAAATTTAAAATAAAAAATTACTCATTAATAAACTACCCCTAATTTGAGGGTTCAGATCGAAATTAAAAATTAAAAGATGGTGGTGTGGCCTTAAAAAATCTAAATATCAAGTTAGAAATAATACATCAGACCGTTTTGGATCCGTGGCCAGGGACGGATGGATAGACAAACAGACAATTCACACAATACATACAATATATACAATACATACCAGACGGAACAGACAGATCATACAGACCATACACACCATACAGACCCCACATACCACACATACAACACATAACACATAACACACATAACACACATAGCACACATAACATACATAACATACATAACATAAATAACATAAATAACATACTTAGCGTACATAATATACACTATACATACATACATATACACTATACATACATACATATACATACATATATATACCTACATACATACATATACATACATATATATACCTACATACATACATACATACATACATACATACATACATATACACATATACATACATACACACACACATATATACATACATACATACACACTTATACATACATACATACATACATACATACATACATATACACTATATACATACATACATACATACATACATACATATACACATATACATACATACACACACACATATATACATACATACATACACACATATACATACATACACACTTATACATACATACATACATACATACATACATACATACATACATACATACATACATACATACATACATACATACATACATACAATACATCGGGATGAACAGAATTGTGAAATCCACTTTTTTGAGTTCTTGTTCACACAAAACATAAAGATTCATCATTATCTTGAGATCGATTTTTATGAGAAAGTAAAAAGGTTAAATGCAATGATGTTCTATAAAAAAAATAATCTAACATGATTTGGGACAAATGTACCTTATATAATAAAAAAAATTAAAATACTAAAGGATAAAATAAAAAATGATCAAACAATTTAAAACTTAAGTTTAAAATTAAAATGAATCAAAGCTCTTTCTGAATTTAATTATTCTTGATCATTTAATTTTTCAATTGATTAAATGCGATTTCAAAACTTACATTATAAACATAAATTAACAAAGGTAGTATATTAATATCCAGTAAAAGATGTCGTTCTTTGTCATTATCATTGTTGTGGGTTTGTGCCTGTTGAGAGGATGAGTTTGGTTCGAGTGACGTGGAAAATATAAGAAAGTAGATTGTGTGGATCAATAGGAAGTGGTAGGCCATGTAAGACGTGGCTAAAATCTAAAGATTAATGTGTGAAAAGAGAAACATCGAGAGTGCTTATAGCAAGAAAATCATTTATGACTCGGTGTATGGCTGTTGTTGAAGAGAATGGACAACGCAACGATAGGTAACTGTGGAGTTAGGATGGATTAAGTGCGGATTGGTTTTTAAACTATCTGCACAGTTTCTTTCCATCGCCGTGATTATATATGTGTACAAGCATATATGTATGTATATATGTGCATATTTATATGTGTATATATATGTATGTATAGATGTATATATTTATATGTGTACATATATGTGTATGCGTATGTATGTATGTATGTATGTATGTATGTATGTATGTATGTATGTATATATATAAGTGTTTATGTATGTATGTATTTTAATCATTAATTTTAAGCTGCTAGGCCACATATTTATTTATATTTCGATTTTTCTAAAGATTGTTTTGTTTTTTGTAAGCTATGTTTGTACTGAAAATTTTGAACATATTTGTATACATATATATGATTATATAAATATTATATTCAACTTATTATCTATAAGTATGCAACACACCACTGACTGCTTGATGTGGACAAAGCCATATTGTAATGATACAAGCTTTAAACAATGCCTTACACATTTATAATCGATTTCTTATCAATTATTGAACACATAGTTTTGATGTTCCCCACAGGTCATTTTCATCTGTACTTCCTAATTGTAGTGGAATACGAATCACTTGTGTAAACGGACATGGATTCAACTGGATAATCCTTCAATTCCATTACCGCCGCGCTCCAAGCCGATTATCTGCGCTGATTGTGAAAGGGAACGAGAGTCTGAGCGATGATTTCACCTTTGACATGGCCGATAGCACTCCTGAGGCTAAACAATTCACACTATCGTTGCGTGTTCATTAAAATACCCACTAGATAAAACCATACACACCCAAAATTCTAACCTGGTGATAGAATAGAGCCGTCCCTATACGCGAGAGCTGAGCACTCCAGCGTCACCAACCGGAACAAAAATGTGTCCTTCCCTCTCGTGGTCAAGTGGACATCAAGGACAACTAGAAGGGTTTATCACGTTCTGGTTTTTTCTCGGGTTAAGTTAAAAACAATCAAATATTTATGTTAGCGCCTGTTGTAATACAGTAAATCCTCGATTTACATGGATTGTGTCACGTGGATTTGTAGATACGTGATACGATTTGCTCATTGGGGGCTCCGCCCCAAACTCCCAGTGAGTTTTATTTGCAAGTGGATGTAAACTAATGTAAATCCAGAGCCGTTTTTGATAGGTCTTACCGTATAGCCACAAAAGTCCTCCAAAGAAAGGTCCGCACCGACTTTAAATTTGCTCCACTATTTTTTTTTTCGTGAGTTAAAAATTAAATTTTTAACTTTTTGGAATTTTTCCGTCGGTTAAACGTTAGAATCTATAAGTTTGCCAAATCTCAAGTTTCTAGCTCATCTGGAAATGGGTAAACATTAATGTCAGGGAGTGAGTCAGCCTTGTGGCTTTATAGTAGTATAATATAATATAATTGCGGTACTTCGAATTACTGCTAGCAACATCATAAATATTTCGAGTGTCATTTGACGCATATCACACAAATAGTGTAATAGCAATTTATACTGCATCTACGTTGAGGGCAATTTATTTTATTACTGCCTTATTTTTTTAAGTAGAAACTGTTTACCTTAAAATTTCCTTTGAAACTAATATATCTGTTAAAAAATATACTGTTTTTAGGCACTATTTGACCCGAGAGATTTTTATAGCACTGCGTATTACCATCTATTTGAGTAATACGATTTATTTACTAAACATAATAATAGCTTAGGGATGCAGAAGGTTGAATTTAGAGGAAATTTACCCGCATTTTCTTGGAGACAATGATAGTATAAAACCATATGGGAAAAAAATCACCCTCAATACACCCGACCGGGATAAAACCATGAACTTATCGTCGTCGGCAGCATATTCTATTGCAAGATTAGTGCCATAAACCATGTGGCCACCAAAGAGGGTCCGCGTGATTTTCAAATTTACAAGGAAACTTTCGGAACTAGCTAACAGCGTAGTTAGAGGACCTAATGTACACGGGCAAAAAGTAACGTGTGTGATTGAGCAGTGTTCATCAACTAATGGTCCGCGGATTCTCACCAGACTGTGGGTTCGTTGATACCGGTCTTCTAAAAAATATTAGCTGTGTATTTGCAATTTATAAATGTTAATTATTATTATTTCCGTTTTTTATTTAAGAATTAATTTGTTGTTTAAATAAGTTAACTGACATTACATTCTTGTTTCTTTCTTGGCTCAAACAAGTCTATAATCGCGGGAGAACCACACCAACCCTACACACTTCAATTACGTGCTTTGGGAGAGGTATTTATTTGTTAGTTTGCTCATGTGTAAAATTAAATTGTGGGTGAACAGTTTATAAATTCTAAGCTACTCACCCAATCCTCCCTAATGTGTAGGTATTCGGATTGTCAGGACAGACATTCTAGAATTAATTTGCTAGTAATTAAATTTTGAGAAAATATAAAGGATCAAATATGATAATATTTTACTGTAATTAGTGTTATATTATTTATATATAGTTATTATATAATATTTCTCAAAAGTTTCAGATGTTGATCACATGAATTGGGATATGAATAAGAGTAGACATAGTAACTTTTCTAGATGTCGGATAAGATTATTCCAATGAAAATATGACTTTGGCTTAAAATAAAAGCACGTAAAATAGCAAAGTGGACGTTGAATGATTATACTTTCTAATCCATCTATTTAGAATACAAAAACTTAAAACATTTTGTGTGCAGTGTTGAAATTTTTTCACTCTTCTCCCTCGTATAACAAGAACTACTCTTATAATAACTATAGTATCCTCAACTAGCATCTATATTTAATTTATGTTAATTGTGAAATCCCACCATGCGGTCTTTTACAACTACTTTTATGACGGGGTCTTGGATGTCATATATTTGTGGTGGATCTCTCTATAAAACATAGTTCTTGAATTATAAATTTGCACCCAATTCACAAAAGCTCTGAGCTCTCACTGGCCTTAAATTCTAACCATGTGATTAAGATAGGCATAATATATGACTTGGGCTATCTATCACTAGGATACTACGCCTCAGCTGCACTGGAAACTGTTTAATGAATTTTAATCATTCAGAAGCCAAGGAATGTAGTTAGCTCGTTTGAACTTAAATAATATTTAAATTAAATTTTAATTAGTATCTTTAGTAGTTAAAAGGTTCAATAAAATAATGAGGATAAAAAGCTTTTGCACTAAAGGATATCAAATAAATTAAATTGCATATGAATTAAATAATTTTTACTTACCTTATATTTAATAAACTACCATAAAACACCAAATTAATATTAAATAATGTACCTTCTAAAAGATCTATGTAATTTGATATTGAGACTTCCCAACCTCTCTCCCCAACAATAGGTGTAAATCTATCTTAAGCTAAACCCCTCTCACTTATTTTACCACTGCTTATTACTACCTGTATAGGTTATACACATATGTACTAATTACACTATTGAGTTAGGGATGAGGAAGGTTGCATTTTATAATTATATCCACATTCATGTGAAGGGATATTGGAAAACTATGTTTTAAAAACCATATATATATATGTTTTAAAAACCATATATATATATTACACTTGACTGGGGTTCGAACCAACCAAGCGGCTACTGAAGCAGTTACTAGCCTTTTGTTCAAGTCGCTGATATACCCTTGTCCTAAACATATATATTAAACTTACAGTACATATATAAAAAATTCAAAATTATGCATTGGAAATTTAATTTTTATTCAATAATAGGAGTGTATAAAGTCTACTTGTTTATTTCAAAGCTAACTTGAGTCAAATATATGAAACATTCCCAGTGCTGAGTAAAAATAATAATACTAACCCAAATTGATATATGCTGAAGAAATATCTAATATAGTGTTAATATTCGTATAGACTTAAACTCTAAATAACATAAAATGTGTTTAGTTTAAAAAGTGTAAGCTTACAGATTTGGTTAAAAAGTAATATTTTTGTCATGTACAGTATACACAACAGAAAATGAAAGAAATTGAATTTATTTTGGATCTCAATTATCATAATGGCAAAACTCCGCAGTTGCAGAAGTTAAACAACAGTTTAAAGGAAACTAACTTCGTAAATCCTTATTAAATAATTTAATTGGTTTTTTAACACATTAAAAAAAATCTAGAAGACTATTAGAAGAAATTTTAATTTTGTTTCATGCTTAAGTTCAAATCGTCATTTTTGGTCCCTCGGATTGGCCTAAGCTCATATTTATATAATTAATAGGGGAAGGTATAGATGTATATAAGTAATATATACCTCAAACATCGAATAGAGGGCTTGTCATAAAATAAACTTGAAATGACAGGTCTGGTATCACCTCATAGAAGAAAAGGAGGAGAAGAACAAGATATATAACTTGACAACGTGGCCCGTACTCGAAAATAATTGATTCATCGACGGTAAAAAGTAGCCAACTTTAAGGGGTCAACTCTTTAACCCGGGCTATCGACCTGGAACTATTGATTTATTTCCATGCCATGAAGTGAAATATGGATGTATACCCGTATTTATTAAGGTCCTCCCCCCTCCCCCACCTGCCCTGTTACTGTGTCTAAGCACCCGTTTGAGCTATACAAATATATACTTACCAGGCTAATATTGTAGGTATGGTGAAACTAGAATTTTAGAGGAAGCTTATTTACACTTGTGTAAAGGCAAAGATAGAAACTATTAAAGAAAAATTATTCTTTGGACACCTGGCTGGTATTTAAACTCTGACCTCCGCTCTTCTGTCAACACGATAAACGATCTTAACATTTGAACTGCATGCCCACCAGGGTAGATTTTATTTTATTTCATCTAAATAATTTTACTCTGTGGAAATTAACTTAGAATAACTCTATGTATATTGTTTCAATTAAGTAATGATTAATACAATAAATTTAAATAAAGGTTACAATGTACCACAAAGACTTTCTCTATCTTTACTTTTTTTAAATAAAAACATGTATTAAAAACTCGTAATATTTGTGAAACCTAATAATAAACAACATTGCAGCAATACTCCACAAAAGAGAATATATATATATAATAATTTACAATATTAGATAAACATTAAAAAAAATTAGGAACCTCTCTGTTCACAAAAGAACACAAGAATAAATATCAAATATTTTGAAAGTAGAGTACTACATAAACCAAATTACAAGTCATATTCACACAAAGTTTCTTATAATATTGTATATTAGAGCTTCGAATATAATTTTCAAAAATATGGTTTGAGTAGACCATCCATAAATAAGTTTAACTTATAAAAACAAACAAATCATCTTCTTAATCATAATAACAACATTTTATATATAATTTTCATACGATATTTTACAAATATATTTTAAAAACTTAGAATATATTTTACAAAAATATTTTTAAAACTTGAAATTTTCAAAAATAAACTAATTATAAACAGCCCTAAAATGATTTGTTATTATTAAAAATATAAACTTGATCACATTTATAGTTAAAAATTATTCCCAAATTTCCATTTGAATTCAATTATCAAGGTCAATTTCGAAAACATTAAAATTTTCTATGATCTTTGTAAGTAAACTATATTTAAATTAATTTATTTAAATAAATAGAGATATATTTTTAATGTAAAAAAGTCTCCCGATGCCAATTTCCAACCAAATTGCTAAAACCATTTTTTCTAAATAATCAAATAAAAAAAAGCCATTAGTAAACTTTCAATAGCCATATTTCCCTCCAGAAACAAGAAAATAACTTTATTTTTCATGTTATTTCTAAACGCTCACTAGATATATATTTAAGTTTAATAGTTTTAACAATTTTCAAAATAATTAGAATTTAAAAAAATTACTTCTCTGTAAAAGACCCTTTATCGAATTTTTGCTACCGAAAACAGCAGTGTTATTATTTTTTCATTTGAAACACTCCCTAGGTACCCATTTAGTACCAAATCTTTAAGGCCATTTTAAATTTGCCGTTTTTGAAAAATCAATCTTCAGTAAACTGCTCTTCAACGAATGTTTGCCCAAAAACTAATTATATTGTGCTATTTGTTATGTCAAACAAATATAAGCTAAGCATTTTAAGCTAAACCGTTTTAGCCATTTAAAAAAATTTTGGTATTCAATAAAATTACTCACTTGTAAACTAACCTTAATTGAAGCGATATGGTGAAAAAAAAGTTTTGTGGCATTGCCTAGTTCCATTTAGATATCGAGTTAGAACAAAATTCATACAAAAATTTTGGATCCGTGACCAGAGACAGATAGTCAGACAAGCACGGGACGAGGATAATTGTAAAATATACTTTTTTTAATCGTGTTCACATAAAACGTAAAAATTTGTAATAATATTTCTATGGATATTTTAGCGATCACACGACTGTCTGATATGAGAAAGTAATAATAGTTTTGTTTGAATATAGCTCAGAGACTATTGGTTTTACAAAAATATATTCAAAATTAAAATAGTTTTATCCACGGTTACTAGACTAGACGGTAGGGGTCATGAGCCCTATGCGCAGTGGCAAGCCCAAACCCCTGAAGCCAAGTGGACACTAAGCCAACCTCGGCTGAGATTTTACCCATCAGTCACTGACTGTGTTTACTTGTGTAATAACAATGTAGTTTTATCACATGTGAGTTTGTGACAATGTTGTGCTGTGATGAGTGATTGGTAGTCTGTTCTAATCACAATAGAACCCAAAAGAACATGGAAATTCTTTTTCACCAGTTTTCTAAAATTATTATTATTTAGCACCGCGTCTTACTACTCCTTCGGGTTATACGCTTTAAGTACTAATTACGCTAATGGATTAGGAATTAGGAAGGGTTAATTAGAGGAAGTGAGCCCGTATTTGCGTGGAGAGAGTGTGGAAAACCATTTAGGGAAAACACACCCCAGTTCACCCGGCCGATATTCGAACCTCGATCTCCCGGTCCTCAGCGGTCGAGCTCAACACGACTAGTGCGTTAGACAACTACGCAACCAAGGCGGGTGACGTACTAAAAACAATTAGACTAAATTAAAGGGGATGAATGCTTGCAGACGGGCCGTTGATATCGCTCGCATGTCTTCAATACATTTTTATGAATTATACTATGTAAGGGATTGAGAGAGTGAGTTATTGAATCTTCCTATAAAACGTGTGTTAAAGCCTTATCCAGTTCCTTATTTAATGGGAACAATACGTGGCATTGTTGTAAATACGATTATGAATACTTGTAATGATTGTAAAATAAGAGCAAAAATACGACATGCTCACAAAGAAGTACAACAACTTTTACAATCATCATCAAACATTGATACAGACTGCGTACGAAATGAATCTATAAATGAAGAAATAGGCCATGAAAAAACACGGGAATGTAGGTATAGTGTTGCTGAACTGTCTGCAGGATTAGAGTCTATGAAAGATGAAAACGACATGTTAAAATAACAAATTAAGGACCTGCAAGAACATGTAAATTCAACTAACTCTGAGTTAATACACCTTAAAAACATTTATCGTTTATTTGAGGGTGCATTTTCTGCAAGGAGTCAGCAAAAAGCCTCCAAAATAGGAAGATGTTATAATTGGTCGTATAATTACATAGCTAAGTCTTTTGCTATACGGTACATATCGTACAAAACTCTGGGTTTTGTGAGAGATGTATTAAGAGCCTTTATTGGCCTGATGAGTACTGACATTAAAAAATATATACAAGTAAGCCTGTTCACAAAATTTGAGAAAGATGCTGTCCTTATCTTCGATTAGATGCGTTAAAAGTGATCTATGCTTTGATCAAAGTGAAGAATTAATTAGAGTGCCTCATAACAATGTCCAAGTCATGGTAATAAGATGTTTACTTTGAAAGTGGATGCAACCTATATTCCATTCACCGTAGGAATTGACTTCTGAAAGGCCTTTTTCCCTACCATAAATCTACTATATAGTAGGATATTGGTAGGAAAAAAGACCTTTCAGAGAGTAATTCCTACCGTGAATGGAATATATATATATATATTATAACATTGACACAGCATTCATAAAGGAACCACTAATCGAAACCATTCAAGTTGTTGAAAACACTGGCATTTTAAAAATTAAATAAATACACTGTATGCCATTGTTAATATCAATAAACAAACTTTAAACTAAAATAGCGCTTGTACAACAATATTGACTTTATTTGCCACGGCGGTGTTTTATATGGGTATATACAATTTAAATACAATATTATAGTTTTATAAAATAGTGCTATGTGATAATAATTACTAAAAATCTCATGAATGCTGTAGGTTTTGTAATATTATACCGTTTCATAAATATAACACTGATATAATGTTTGTATTACGATATTAATTATATTTTAAATGGCATCAGGTGCAAATTAACAATATTGTATTCGATATAGCTAAAATAAATAAATGAATAGTTAAACGCTCATGAGTGTATTCTTAGATAACGTGTAATATTCCAATGGTCGGCTTGAGAGTACTGCTAACGTGTCAGTTCGACTAGCGGTGGTGGACCTGCGCGTGACTCCTACCGTCTACTCTTAGAACCGTGGTTTTATCCTTAATAATACTACAACTTTACAAGGACAGGTAAGTTCCCTTCTAAAATATTTTGATATATATGATCATAATTAGAATTTTCCGCTTCTTTAAAGTGGACCTAATAAATTATTTTAATGCAAACAATAATTTTCATTGTGTTTGTAATGTCTGGATAGTGTCCATGCTTGAATATAAAATTTAATAAAAATCCCAAAAATGGTTAAAATCGATTTTCTCAAAATCATATCTAATTTTCCTTTTAAGTAAATTAATCTTAATTTTAGGGTTTAATATCTAATTCATATACACCCTGAGGGTACCTTTTAAAACCCTTAGCTAAGTTCTAACTTGATCGGTTAAATGGTTTCAGCTCTAAGCTAAGATATAGACAGACAAAGAGAAAGAAAGACGGCATTGTGAAAACCAATTTCGGTTTCAAGGACCATGAAACGTTGATATTTATCAAAATCTCAAGTTCAATTTTCTTAACGATCACAATACCTACTAATCTCTTCGAGGTGTCAAAGGAAAGAAAAAATAAACAACAGTTATATTGTTGCTACATGTTTAACCGCTTATCAAGGCTCTATGAATTTTATAATTATCTTATGCCACAAAATGATTAAGGCGAAATATTTATTTAATAAAAGTATTTAAATGATTTTTTTAAGTAACTTAATTGAGTTCAGAGTCAGTATTAAATGCTTTTGTACTGCACCAAGATTTGAAAAATATCGGTCTTTAATATTACAAGACGAGCTTGCCTTCATAACGAGGTATGTACAGCTGCTTTCATCACCAGTATTTTTGATTAAGGAGCCTAAAAACCACTATACACACAACTTTTAACGTGCACCACGTCTTACCATCCACCAGAGCTATCCGCTTCATACTTGTATAGGGCAGAGCAGGATTGTTCTTGGTGGAAAGACCAGATTCAGTATTACCAACCGGAATTTAAACCTCAATTTCCCAACTAAAAACCAAACTAGAGCAGTTTAGACTTTACATGTGAGTAGTTAAATATGAATCCTCTTACACTCGTTCAGAACCTACCCTAAGTGACAGAACTAAATTAAATGGCCTATAATTGCGACCTTAAGAATTCATTAAATGTTTGGTATAGCAGAAAGAATACGGTTTTTGAAATTATACTTCCTTAGGCGCGTTATGAAAAAATTATGAGAGTGAAATTTTAAGATGCGCGCGCATCACTGTAACACAAAAGTAAAAGGTTGAAGCTAAGCCACTCATTAAGTCTTGAAAAAAAAAGCTACCAACAAAATAGAAATAGAACCTCTGTTAGTCCTGCATGTTGGTACGCTCGTCACCTCTGATCACTGTTTTCATATATATAATATTTATCCACATGTTCCTAGTTTCTACATTCACAACACGTGTTTTAGTTTCATACAAGTGCGAATTATATATGTGCTAATAAATTATATTCAGTAGTGATTTAAATTGAATATTTTGATTAATATTATTTAATGATGCCAAAGAAGTATAACTTCTCAGGCGCGTACATAAGTACACACACTAATTTGATATATATTAACAATTATACCATTTTGTTATAACAACAACCAATTGCAAAAGTTAACGTTGAAATGTCATGGATAATAGAACTATCATTGAATTTTAGAAGCTTTACTGAATCCATACAAATATTTAAATTTATTATCAAAAGACTGAACAATATAATATTCATGAGATTCAAAATCGACTCTTTTGTCGATAGTAACATATCGTAAACATCCTAAAGTTTATAGTCGATATTTTTATTATGTGAATAAAAGATTTAAGAGCAAAACGAACTACAACACTTGAAAACAGCTATAAATTAGTTTATTTTTTCAGTCCCTATCTGACAGGTAGAATTAGAATAGCTCCTACATTTACTTTCAATTCAAATCATATGACGTGACCTGTAGCTGTCATTTTTGATATTAATAAAAACTAATAAAATGTTAAAAGTTTTGGTTGCTAAATATGTGTTTGTATTTGCTAAAAGGTCCTTTTTATTGAAATAAGACTGTTATAATAATATTTTCTTAAATAATTTGGTTAACACGCTCTTAACTGCAAATGAAATGTACGTCAAATTACGTACATGCACATGTGGATTCAAGGGCGGTCACTGATTGTAATATGTGATAATTCGAATGCTGGAAACAGAGGTAAAAAAGAGATGGAATCTGTACACAGCAAAGGAAATAGCTAGGGAAAAGAGGGAAGGGGGGAAAATAGGGTGGAGGGATGGTAAGAATGGTTGTAGTGGTTGTAGGCCTACCATATGCTTCCAACTGGGTCACTCCAAGCCAGTTTTTACCTCACAGTAAAAACTGACTTGAGTGTAAATCATAGCCCATAATGGAGTGTTTATTTAGCCCCAAGTAACCGACCGGCATAAAAGCTTCAACCTTAATTACGTAGAGATTAAAAAAAGATAGAGAGAACTCACGCACAAATAAACTTGAGCCAACTTGTTGGCGTTAAAAGAACAAGTAGTCTAAGCTATTAAAGATGATAGTATATATAGTAAGCTGATATAACCGTATTTATATGACCTAAATTGACTTGATTTATGATACTTCTAAGGGTTAAAAAATAAAGGTACGCAAGGATTTGAAATGTAAAGATCATCTAATCAGATTTGCTGTGGAAAGGTAGGTCAGGGTTTGAATTATAGCTGTGTGGGCCATGCATTAATTTTTCAACGACACCTCTTTGCCAAACCTATGTTATTTATAGATATAAATTATAAAATCAAAAAATTTGGTAGAATATATTCTCCAATTCGAATTTTAATCCACAATTAAAAATTCTCTTCTTTAAATTGTTTTCGATTTTTTCCACACATTCTTGATGTTTTATATTTTAAATTTAAATAATAATGAAAATTGTTTGGGTGTATCCAGGAATAATTTTTGAAAGGAACTGTTTCAAGTTTTAAAATTTCAGATGACCTACTAATAGAATTTACTTATTTTGTGTCTTGTCTATTAAAAAATTGAATTTTAATTTTAATTATATATTGTAATAGGGGAAATTTCAGTGTCAGGAGAGCCCATGTCCGTAGGATAGCCTTCTCCCCTCTTTTTGGCTAAACATCTCACCTGACCCTTACAATTTATAAGAGCTTACTCCAAATGTATTACACTTACAATATGAAATAAGAATTTTATTTTATTTTAAAATAGTTAAAATACCCGGCTTTTCCAGGGAAAATGTTTATAGTTTAGTAACTGGAAGTGTATTGAAAATTTTAAAGTGAATACCTGTAAGTCCTGTGTTACACGTGGTACATTTATTTTCAAACACGGTTTTAATTAATTTAAAAATCTAATCAAAATTTTAAAATGCCTGTTTTGAGGTGCACATGTTACTTAGCATTGAAATTTCAGACCTTTGCATGTAGTTGATACCCCACAAAACATATGCCAGACAAACTCTTAATTTTATTAAAATATGGGCTTACAGGAAATAAGAGAATTAATTATAAAATGGTACATCAAATATTTATCTAGAGGAAGTAACACCAACCTAAAATAAACAGTAGTATTATGCAATAGTTAAAATTAACCTACATAATAGGTGGCTAAGCTAGTGACAAATACTTTGTTCTCATAATATTAAAAAAAAACTTTTATTAATATGCTTGTTTTTTTAAAGATCCAATTATTTAATGTAAACATTAAGATTGGGAAGCTTGGAAGTTTATGACTAATTACCACTTTAATTTGTAACTTCTTTGCAAATTTTTGTATATTTTTTATTAAACCTAATTATATTTATACTATTTTCAACCTTTGTAATGAAGATTTATGATTTACATGCTTTTTTTAAAAATTGGCGTCTTACCAATTATGTTGACTATAAAGTTATATAAAACTAGCGGTTAGATAATTTCGCGCTACAAAGAAAATTGATGTTTAAAATATAAAAAATGTCTTCCAGTGAAAAGCTGCGGGCAACTGTCAGCACCTATAGTTCCAACACGTGGAAGATGAGTGAAGCGTACGATATTAACAGATCACCGGACCGGAAATAATTTCTTGCTTAATTAAAAAGACCCCGCTGCCGGTCACTCATTCCCACCAGATAAAAAAAAAATCCACCATTTATGAAGTTGTTGAATATCCAAGCGGGAACCCCAATATTGAAACCAACATTTCGTTTTTTAAATATTTCTAGAAATATTATTAAATTCAAGTTGTAAAAAAAACTTATATTAACTTTTTTACTGACGATGTTTGAGGTTAATCCATCTCAATTAGTTACAATAACTTAGATTGTAGTAACAATAAAAGTAGTACACTTTTTAAAGCGAACAAAATGCTCGAATGTTATCTAAAGCCATTGATCACGTGGTATAAGACGTCATATTTTAAATAAACTGTTTTACCTGTGGTACTGGTGGTCTAGATTTGAATCTCATCCAGATGCACTGGGAAAAGTTTTAACCATGTGATTCATCACTGTGTTTTCCCTGCAGCCTTTACACACTTATACGGTCTTATTTACTTTTAACGAACAACCTCATCCTTATCCAACCGATCTAGTCACTAAACGAAGTTCCCATATCGAAATAAATATAACAAATATGTATGCATTTGTTTTTAAGGCTTTTGTGAATGGTGTTTAAATCCAAACTAATATTATTGGGATTGAGATGCGTTGAGTAATTAATAATGTCTAACTCAAAACCGTAGTCAGCTAATAATTTCGGAGGGAAGGGAGGGAGGGTGTTGGTTGACATATTCCCTAAATGTCTTAGGCTAGAAAGAATTCTAAATTATAAACAGTTCTAGAAGCTATCTGAAGTGGGTTTTATGGCAACATAACACCATAAACGCTTAAGGCAAGGAAAAATTATAAATACTAAACTCATCTAGAATATATCTAAAGTGTGTTTATAGCAACATAATACCATTACTGCTGAAGGCAAGGAAACATTCTAAATAATAAACACATCTAGAAGCTCTCTGAAGTGCTTTTTATGGTAACATCACCCCCTAACTTCTGAAGGCAAGGAAAAATTATAGATATTAAACACCTCTAGAAGTTATCTCTGAAGTGATTTAAATGGCAACATAACAGCACAAATTCCGAAAGAAGGAAAAAAAATTCTAAATACAACACCTATAGAAGCTCTCTGAAGAACTTTATGTGGTAACACAACACCCTAATTTGTAATTGTACCCTAATATTTATAGTGTTTGAACCATAAATAAAGCCATATCTATTTTGTTGATAAGATTTAGGGGGGTTTCAAGCACCCAAGCCCCCCTCCCCCACTGACTATGGCCTTGGTCTAACCTTTTGCTTATAGTTACAACAGACATTGTCAAGGAAATAATAATTTCCAAATATTCAGCTGTAAAAGCCGTCATATGTGGTGCATGATGTAAAGGCTGCGTTGCGGGATTAAAAATGTCTGTCGTTTAGACAAAAACAAGCATAGCTGAGGAAATAATAATTTCCAAAGTTCCGGGTGTAACATCCGTGCTCTGATATGCGTAATGTTAAGGTCCACTTAGGGATTGATAATATCCAACGTTTCGGCTGTAGGTACACAAGCCATTATCTGGGATGTTAAAGCCAAAAAACACAAGTTTCAAATAAATGCGTTGATTTTTTTGTATAAATAGTGTAATGTTCTTTATATTGTCATCGGCTTTAAACCTGTGGAGAAACTTGATTACTGTTTTGTCACAATCTTTTTTTATCTACAAACACCTATTGAAAGGAAATAAAAAGAAAGAGTTTTTAAGTTATCTAAGTCAGTTGAAAAATGACTATACAGTCAGATTTATTTTGATATCTTGATTACTTTCCTTATTCTTAAAACTATGCTATTTAAGTAGTATATTTTATTGTAATAATAGTCTTAACAATAATAATAATTTCAATTTCATTTATTATAATATAATAATAATAATTTCAGTTTCATTTATTATAATATAATAATAATAATAAGACTTCAAACCTAGGAAACTCGAAGGATGGGATAAAACAGAACTACATACTGTTAAATGTTTTTATCCGGGAGTTAAATTCCATTCTTTTTACTTTCCCCAAGTATTAATGGAAAAAGATTTAAGCCAGATATAAAACACATATTGTTATATACCTTTGTAGGTTATAAAATAATTTATCTTGTAAAGGTAGTTTTGGATCTATCTTTAATTTAATATTCCATATATTTAATCGGCTTAGTCAGAACCATTACCCTTTGCTCACTTAGAATTTAACTTAATTATTTTTTTGTAGAAAGTCCAGCTATAATGAATATTTTTTTAAACTATTGTTATGAGTTTTTTTAATTTTAATGTGCTCCGAGAACTAAAAAAAAAGGCTAGTTTTGGAATCATGTATTTCCCTCTGTCTGTATATCTGTACCTAACATAATCTGATGAATTTTATTTGAGCTTGGCATGTAGATTTTATATAGTCTTATCCTAAGGCAAATCGTAATTTTGATTCTATCTCTAAATTTAAAAATAGTTTATTTATTACTGATATTTAAAATTCTAAGATTTTTATAAAATTGCTTTAAAGTTTTTATTTTAAAATTCGTTTCTGAGAATAGTTTTATTTGATTAATAATCATTTTTACACGTTTGGTGGTGAACTGGTGGTCTAGGGGTAAGGTGTCAGACTTCTATACTGGCGGCCGGGGTTCGATCCTCGGTCCCGGCAAAGATTTATCTGATTACCAAACCCTTCCTTCACCTCTGACAAGACATCTTGTGAATGTGAGGAATGCCAGGCCTCCACCGTGGTTCGGATTCCACGTTAAACTGTAGGTCCTTCATTTCATCTCACAATCACCCTACCATTACACATTAGCGTAAGTGCGTACAGCCCGAACGGGTAGTAAGACGCGGTGCTAATAATAATAATAATAATAATAATAATAATAATAATAATACACGTTTGGTCGGATGAAAATTCATTTTGGAGTAGTTTAAGATTGTTGATTTTTGAAAATGTTGCTTCAAAGTTTGATATACAACACAAAAATGTATTTACCGTTATATCACATCATTATTTTCTTTTTAAAAAATTTCATCTTAGGGGGAAATAAATGAGAAAATCATGTTTAGTAAAGCAAAAGTAAACACCTGTATCTACAAGTTAAATTTTACATTTATCAATTTTTTTACACCTTTTCGTTTCATAAAGCTATTTGCAGCTTAAAATCACTTTTAAACCAAATAGTATATTTCAACAAATTTCAGGACGTAAAACACTTTTCAAGAGCAATTTATTTTGAATAGTTAATTATCCATAATTAGTTCTGTATTACAATTAAAATTAATAGGATTCATCCCCTGTTTAAACATTTTAATTAATATGTATATGTGCATAATCTTATAATAAGTGTGTAGACTTTTGATTATTGAGGTAAGGAGACAGCCACGTATGAGTGGTTCTAAGTGAATTCATTTAAAATTTAGAAACCATTTTAAAATAAAGGTCATAAATGTTGTAAAATTGAACAGAATAAATAAGCAACTGATTAGTTGAGGAAGAATTAAATTATATTCAAACCTACATTAATTTTGAGCCTCAAAAATAAATAAAGTTACCATAATCTACTTAATTCTACAATTTTATTTTATTTCTTATTTCTAATTTAGGAACCTCCTAACAAAATGTATTAAGTTCCTGTTTTTATAAGAAGTTACATTTTAATATCCAACTACAACTATCATAAAATCTCTTTAGAATGAGTTGTATGTAATTTTGATTGCTGTGTTAGAGGAGACTAGATTGAGTATTTTAATATTTCACTTGTAAATAAAACAGCTGACTTTTAAATATTTTCTACAAGTGAACTAATATATATAAGTTGACCTATTTTTTTTATGAAACATTTGATACGTACACAATTTTATAGCATTTATTATTATTAGCACCACGTCTTACTACCCGTTTGTGTTAACCGCACATACGCTAATGTGTATTGGTAGGGTGATTGTGAGATGAAATGGAGGACCTACAGTTTAACGTGGAATTCGAACCACGGTGGAGACCTGGCATTCCCCACAGTCCCAATTTGTGATTAATACAGGTCTTGTCAGAGTTGAAGGAAGGGATTGGTAGTCAGATAAATCTGTGCCGGGACCGAGGATTAAACCCCGGACCTCAGCATACAAGTCCGATACCTTACCCTTAGCACACCAGATCATCCCCTTTATAACATTAACTTGTAAACTAAAGGTATTCTTTTAGTTTTATGAAACGGACCCCAGGCCACGTCGAACGTTGCATAACATACCGTAATCAACGAGTACAGATACGTTGAGAAAAAAAACACAAGCTTGTAAATCTGGATGAATAATTCATGTTTCCTGTGCAAAGAATAATGTTTGGCAGTGTGAAAAATATATATTATGTCTGTTACAATTTCTAAAACAAGGTAAAATATACACTTCTCGCTTTGAAGTGATAGAGCTATGTTTATTGTTGAGATTAAATAATGTTTTATGTAATGCGTCTTAACGTCTTTCCTTCTAATATAAATAGTTAATATTGTAATAGAGAAAATTGTTGATATCTAAATTATTTTGAATCCTTACACTTTATTTGTGTCAAAAAAAACCAACAGTTTTTACTATTCACCCTGTACCAATAAATATATGTCCATCCATCCCCCTCTCGGTTCATCTGTACCCCCGGATGCCAGTCTGCTCTTGGCCACAGATACAAAAAGATTTGCTGTATTTTGTTCAAAGTTAGTATCTAGATTACACAGGTTAAATAACACCTAGGTATTTTTCTTTGATCATTGTCCTAGCAATCAAATTACTGAAATAAATTTTTCAAAAATGACTTCAATGATTTTGTTTGAAATGTATATCTATGGAATGTTTGACCTCCCTAAACATATAGTATACTTGGTTTTTGGGTAGAAATTAGTTAATGTATAGTTTACTGATACCGTTTTTTAAAATTAATATTAAAAAAATGGCTTTTATCAATTTGTTTAAACTGGATTTCTGTTAAATTTTTTTACATTGTAATCTTCGATAATTGTGAAAAAAATATTTAACGGTATTCTACTTTCAAAAAATTAAATAAATTATGAAAATTTTCGTATTGGCCTTGAAGATAGAGTTCAAAATGAGTAACTAAAAATAGTTTTTTTCATTTAAAATAAAGATACGTTTTTATTTTTAGAATTTAAAAACAAATTTATTGAAGTTAACAAATTAATATTTTTGAAAATTTGAAACTTGTTTAAAATGATAGAACAATTTATTTTAAATGTGCTTTATAATGATTTGTGGTTATGTTCAATATGATGCGTTTTTAGAAGGAAAACTTAGTTAGGGGCAATTTACCAAAAATATATTTTTGAATATTTACTTAAAAACTCTATATTTATTAATACGGACTGCTGAGGATGGGGAGATCGAGGTTCGAGTCTCGGTAGGGTGAACTGCGGGTGGTTTTTCCTAAATGGTTTTTCACTCTCCCTCCACGCAAATGTGGGTTCACTTCCTCTAATTCAACCTTCCTAATTCCTAATCCATTAGAGTAGTTAGTACTTAAAGCGTATAACCCGAACGGGTAGTAAGACGCGGTGCTAAATATTTAGATGATACACTAATATATAGAGATATTATTTTTACAGGATTTTTTTAAATCATTCACCCCTCTATGGGAAAATCTAGAAACAAGATAGGAGGATAGCATTATAATGAACCTTAAAGAGATGGGGTGTATTAAGGGGGACTTATTAGAGCTAACTCAAGATAGGAGGAAGTGGCGTACACTAGTAGATGCGGCCATGTACTTATTTGAGTTCCAAGTGCCATAAAGTAAATATATATTAGGGACCTAACAGATTCGTTATTTCAAGATATATTTTAAACTTGGTTTGCGATAATATACCCATTTAAAATAAACCTTTGTTTTGTTATGTTAGTAATAATATGGCGCGTCTGAGTTACATCATTCATAGCCCAGTGGTGGAAATATTTCACAGTACTAATGTACCAATGCAAAGGGGACGCCCGAATGTACTAATCGTACAGCCTTTCTGCGGAGATTCTTTCCATTTCCTAATGAGATAAGGTGATGGTGATTGATTGTAAGAGGTTGTAGAACAAGTGGAAAAACTTAAACCTAACTATAAGCCTTTATTTATCAAACCCTGATCGTTGAGGTAATTCAACTTCAGAAAAAATACCAAAGGCACCAGTCGAGAATCGATCCCAATACAATTAAGCTTGTAGCCAGGTGCACTGACACCATGGAGCTGGTTAGTTATGTTAATATTTACCTCAAACATATTTAATATAGATTTTTAAATAATGAATTTATCACGCATTATTTTTGGCGAATAATATATGGACATTATATATTTTACTAACAGAGTGAAGCTTCTTTGAAAAAATATCTATGAAATCGAATGGCTCATCCAAAGACTATCAATTGTAAGAATAAACCATAAACGAGATTTAAATATGTTTTAATTTTCTTCCCCTATTTTGTTTTTACTATAAAATATAAACCGTGCACATTCGAAAACAAAACCATCCACTTAATCCAGGTAATAATTGATAATTTAAAGTTATGTATCAGTTTCAAATTTATGTAAATGCCAATTAAAAAAGAGGTAATATGAGAAAAAGGCATATTAATAATTTATTTTTGAGTATTATTCATTACCACAAAAAATCTACACGAAATTAAATAGTCCGATGCACCGTATGTACTTTCTCAATCTTTTTTTAAAAATTGATATATTCACTTAAAACTGAAAAGATGTGTGAATTATTTTATAAACATTGTTGCAGAAACACTTCAATAAAGCGCATGCATGAAATAATATATATATTGTTACAGAATTATATTGAGGAAAAAGTAACATTTTTTCACAAAAAAAAAATATTAATGAATTTCCCTGAACTCAGTTTTAAAATTATATTTGCCAATATCTCAAAAACTATTGATTTTATAAAAATGAATTTGAAATAATTATTTTTAAATTTAAATAGTACCACAACATTCCAAAGGTAATTATATTATTTAGTAACTAAAATAGTTGCGGAAATGTGATTAAATTTGGAAATTTACACTTTAAAAAAAATACCTTCAAAAAAATTTTCGTGGGAAAATGAATATTTTAATGCTACACTGTGTTACAAAATGTAGTAAAATCGTTAAGAGTGTACTTAATGTTTTATTTTTTTAATAATTTTCCTTTTCATTATATTATCCCTTTAAGGTTTGGAAAAATAATTACAAAGTCACCTCTTGAGGAAACTATTGAAAACCTTAGTTGCCAAGTCTTAGCCCGATTGGTAAAAATATACTTGACTATGGTCCCATTAACATACAAAAATGGCAATGCGAAAAAATATATTTTTAATTAAAAGGGGTTTCATGAAACCTCCACATACATAACAATCTCGACTTTTGTTGTATTGTGACTGTTTTCAGTAACCGAAAGAAAACATTCCAACAATGTATTATAATTTTGAATAAAAGTAATTTTTGTTAAATAATTTGAACCTATTGTTGTGTTTTTGAAAATTACGTTTCCTTGTTAAGACTACGGCTGACAAAAATAAAATCGCTACCTGCTGTACAACAGAGAAATGTCTCATCGCATTCAAGTAACTGGACATTCTGTATCCTAATCTTGGGCTACATAGAGTCTGAGTTAGACATAAAGGAACATTTTTGATAGTTATTTAAAGTTACTAGAGAAAATGTATCATACATGTATACTTCAATTCATGTGGTCTTAATCGGTCACTCCCCTTTGATAGTATTAACACCTATAAAATGATACAAATAATAAAGTAAAATGTTATTAATGTTGAGCACAACATTGTAGGTTTTCTTTGTAAAATTTTCTTTGCACCAAGTTCCTTCTATACTTCTTGCAGTAATACATGATAAGCGAATTACTTACTCAAATTTCCTGAGCAGATTAGTAGAATATATTACTTTCCCCCGTAGACCTAATTAGCATCTTCCTTACAAGCTTTCTAGTCACATATTTACCTATTGGGATAGGGATGAGTCGGGTGATAATTAGTGGACGAACATTTGTATTTTCAGGAAGACAGCGCAGAAAACTATTTTTATTTAAACATGTGTATACTCTGATATTCATAGGAAGTAAATGTTAGAACATACAATGATTTTTGAACCAATATTGATAGAATTCTTCTATATTATTAGTGTTTTTATATGTATTGATAGATATGTATATATATATATATATATATATATAGCTCAATTTATATTTATATATCTATCTATAACCTCCCCCCCTTTCCGTGGGCCGGATCTGTCCGGATAGCTTGTGGGGAAGAGTAGGGTCGGTGGCAAGGGAGATGGTTGGGTTAGAAATTATACTGGTGTTTTTTGTTGTTGCTAATAAGCAGCACTAAAAGTTAATACAAAATGTGTTATTAAAGGTGTAATAAAGTAATATACGAACTTAGATGTATGCACTCGTGAGCGAACTTTCTTAATCAGAAATACTTAAAATGTTGGCTTTACTGATACCTCTCGCAACCCCCTAAATACTCGAGCCCGGTACCCTGGGCACGGTGGCTGCCCTCTAGTAAAATTATCACTGATGACCCGATGTTCCAATCAGTACGGTCCGACGATGGACTGTCAGCCCCAATGACCATAAAACAAAAGCTCTAATAACCCAATCCGGCCCTAGCTACAACACAGCTATTACAAGACTGTTGTGAGTAATCACCAATCATTCTGAATGTCTACTAATTCATTACAACGAATTTTCTTGGCCAATTCTTTAAGTTATGTAGGTTCAACAAATTATGAAGAATTAAAATAAACATTACAATCTAGCTCAGGGTTGTGACACACACACACACACACACACACACACACACACACACACGTGTATATTTATTTAGAAGGGCTATTAGATACACTGTATATATATAGAGCTGAATACTACATCATTTGGCAAATAAATATGTTAAAGTGTATCTAATAGCCCTTCTAGCTGTCAAATAACGCGCTTCCTATGAGAAACAGGGTACATATCCTCCTGTGATATTAGCTTCGACCTTCCAGACACCAACAAAGACAAAATAATACTAGTTAGTGTCCCTGTCCACGTACCTACCGGTAGGGACTTAAACCTACTTAAATGTATTTTTTAATTAAATACTTATAGGGATTATAATAACGGATACTTAATATAAAAAAAATCAATATACTAAACTTAAGCCATATTGTGAAAGCAATGTGTTTTGTTTTATATATAGTTGTGAGAAAATATAAAGATATTTTTAAAAACATATTTTACCAGGAATCGAATAATGGTAATCTGTTATTAAAATATACTTTAAGTTAAGTGATAAAAATTTCCAATAAATACCTTCTTAGGCTGTTTCGTACATATTCCAATGTTGTTAGTCTATTAGACCTGGTTTTGTTGCTTGCTATTTACCTGAAAAGATAAAGAATGCATCAATCAATGAATACAGTAATAATAAAATTCAATCGATCCTAATGACATTCTTTTTGAAGAACAGAACAATCTTATAACTTTTAAAGTTATTGGAATAATGCCAGGATTAAGAGAGCTTGTCTAAAATCTACTTTTGATATAAATTTTCACCTATTAGGTCCCCTATTTGACCAATATTACATAAGCTATTTTCTATACATTTCATTAATATTTGGCTGATGAATGTTTAACTGAGTGAAAACACTTCACAGATAGATGTTAAACCAACTCTTGTTTGACCTGGCAGTCTAGGGGTAAGGTGTTAGATAGACTTCTGTTCTGGAGGTCCGGGGTTCAATCCTTGGTTCCCGGCACAGATTTATCTGATTGTCAAACCCTTCCTTCACCTCTGACAAGACGTGTAATAATCACAACTAGTGAATGTGTGGAATTCCAGGCCTCCACCGTGGTTCGGATCCCACGTTAAATTGTAGGTTCTCCAGTTCATCTCACAATCACCCTACCATTACACATTAGCGTAAGTGCGTATAACCCGAACGGGTAGTAGGACGTGGTGCTAATAATAATAACTCTTAATACCCAGGTAGCAACACTTCACCTCATGCCATGCCAAGGTTCACAGTGTTATAAAAAATGTTTACTATTTTGATGAGGGTATTAGCTGCCACGCTTGTATAATTTTACACCTGTATTCAGTTGGAAGTGTGTTTTAGCTCTATGCTAAGAGTCTCTTGTTCAATTATCTGGTGGTAATAATTATTCAATTTCGATTCCTCTTTAATACTGATACGAATGATTGTTATGTCTGGGCATTTTTTATGAGTATTTTTTAAATAATATTTTAGCCCTGTGTCTTACTATCCGTTCGGGATATACTTTTATCTACTAATTATTAAAATGGTTTTATCAATGAGAAAGGTTATATTTATAGGAAGTGTACCCACATTTGCGCAAAGGGGAGGGAGGGGGGTGGATGAAAAACCATTTTTAAAAATCCACCTTCAGTACACCTGGCCGCGATTATAATATCGCTCTCCCCATCATCAGCAGTTTAATAAACTGCAAGAGTGACGCCTCAGACCATTCGGCCACTGAAGTGAGTTCTAGAATATAGTTGGTTTGTGCGCTTATCAAACTAGTTGTTTTAGGACTTGCACGTTATATAAATACATATATTTAACATTTAACTTTTCATATAAACATACGGTTTAGTTCATTGACCCACCTCAGTGGCGTAGCTAGCTAACGCGCTAGTTTCGTGTTGAGATAGACTTCCGAGGACGGAGAGATCGAGATTAGAATTTAGGTTGGGTGAACTGGGGCGGTGGTTTTTCCTACATAGTTTTCCACTCACCTTCAACGCAAATGCGGGTTCAAATCCTCTAAACTCATTATTCCCTGATCCTAGCCCATTAGCGTAATTAGTACTTAAGTATATAACACAAATGGGTAGTAAGACGTGGTACTAAATAAAAAGTAAAAAAAAAGTTAATTGAAAGGCCTATCATGAAATATTCCTTTCCTCAGTAATAGGAATAAATAAACACAGTCCGTCCCAGTTCAGCAACAAGGCTGCCAACACAGCTGGGGAAGTCAATAACAAATGCAAATAACTCCTCACTTCTACCCTCTCTACCTCCCCTTATTTTCCATTTTCGAAAACTGTGACTCCACTAGAAAGACTCTACTCCAATGGGAAGATATTTTTTTTATAGATAAGGTGGGGAATGGGGGTGATATAAAGGGCTCACCATTGAAATAAAAAACGAGGAAGGAGGTGTTTAAAGGGGGTGTAAAGAGGAAGGCACTTATAATATTGGCACAACCTAGTAATGGCGTTGCAACGTTTCTGTCAGAAAAGAGGAAGCTAGAGAGAGTTTTCAAGGCTATAACAGAGGTAGGCGGGTGGTTTGAAAGAACAAGTTGAGGGAAGAAAAATTGAAAGGTAGTGTAGAGGAGGGGGGAAAAAAATCAATGTCGCGTTGAAGCGTATGACAACTTGATTCCGCTTCAGTTTTTATTTTCCTGCCGCCACCTTCATCTCCATTTTTTTAACCCAACCCACCCACCGATGCTTTTCTTTTCAGTTTTGTATCTGCTTCAGTGCGGCGTGGGTCTCCCAGTTGAAGTCCAAACTCATTCATTTTAATGACATCACATCGGAGAGGACAGGAACACAGAAGCAGGAGTGCGAACCGTATAGTAATAAAGAAGATAGTGAGGGTTAGTATAGGTGAGAGACAAGGGCGACAGTCGGGGAATAAAAGCCTCCCAGCTCTTTCTACCCGCGTCTCCTGTTGTGCCTGAGGTCATTAACGGCCAAGCAGTTCTCTAAAGGAAAATTGCTGTTAATGATCGGAAACATTTTCGTTATTATTGCTCATGAATATTAGAGTTCATTAGTATACAAAGAGTCCTTGTGCTACCTTTACGATTGTCAGTAGGGAAGGAGGTAGATGATGATAGTAATAATTACAAAGAAAAAGTGTCCCACTCAACTTTTACCCACAATTATAGGCAAGAGAGAATTCTGATATCTAAGTCTGTTAGCACAATATACTTATTACTCCTAGACTACGCATTAATCTAACACCAATTAGACCGTCTTGTTTTGTTCACGTATGACTTTAGTGACGTCAAGGCCACAAAGAGGTATTGGTATATTGTAGTACAAGGCGATTGGCTATTTATAAACTATATAATTGGAACTTTATACAGTAAGCTAAGTGATTTTACAACAAAAAAGTAATTTTTGTTTTTCCCGTATCATAGTTAATGAAAGGCCATACATCGGTGTTCTAGGGGTCAAAAGAGTATTGCCATAGGTTATTTGGAGAAAGTTTAAATATATGTTATATTTTTACGTATATTAAGATAATACTTACTGATGGAATGAATACCAACCTTAAATTTAAGTCATAATATTTTAAAGTCATCAATTTGATTGGAATTAACTAGAAAATTATTGTCTATATTTTTACTTAATGTGTATCAAAAACTAATTTACATTCTTTCTATACACAGGATTAAACATGATAACTATATAAAATTAATTTAAGTGAAAAATGACAATCTGGACATGGTAATAGAACCTGGGTTCTTTGGCTTAGCTCCAACTAGTGAAAGATGGCCCTAGATAAGAGACGAATCATGATGACTCAGTGGTAGTGTATCGGCGAGAGCATCTAAAGGTCCCGTTTACATTTCCAAGTGTCTATTTTGTAGTTTTTCACTTATTTTAATATTTATTATACTGTATGCTAACAAGATGTCCCAGCTACATCCATGTTAAATTTCAACAAGTGCTTTGGGCGTGATAAGGCCACACACAGAAAAATAGAAATTCATTTTTATATATTAGTAGTTTTTGAAATTTATCTCTGAAAACGTTAATTACATTATCACAGGACTTAAAACCTAACTTAGCATATAGAAGCACGCTTATTTTTACACAACTAGTTGTAAGGTTATATAACTATTAATTGGATATAAAGACGATAGTGCAAACGAATAGTTGCGGTATTTTGCACCGCGTCCTACAACACCTTCGAGTTCTACGTTTATGGACTGATTATGCTGATGTTTTAGGGATAAAAAAGGTCGAAATTTAGGGAAAGTATTATTGACTCGAAAATAATTTAAGAAAAATAAATATCCTCGGTATACTCGATCAGGATTCTAACCCAATCTCACTGTCATCGGCAGTCTAGTCTATTACGAGAGTGATGCTTTAGACCATACGGCCACCAAGGTGCACTAAAATAATTTATATATTTATCTACGCCACCCAGACTCAAAACAAGATCCTCTGTAAAGGTGGATTACCACCCACTTGACCATGCTTTCGGCCATAAACTTCTGAGTCTAGCTTTGTTTGGTAATATTAAATGTATCAAAGCTGTATAAGTTAAAACCCTTTTTAGTGAAACCGGCCTATTGAAGCCGTCTGTATATTTACAAGTATAAATAGGAAGGAACGTGTCAGGCCGCAGGATCTAGTTTGCTTTGATTCTTGCTTCTGGATCCTCCCCCCCCCCCCCCCTCCCCCTCCCCCC
>CABFVX010000396.1:189304-216664 GCA_902151425.1 Timema shepardi
AGAGGGGGGGGGGGGGGGGGGGGGGGGGGGGAAGAGGGAGAGAAGCGTGTGAAGTTTCCAACTGCGGTCAGTTAGTGGCCTGAAGGGAGCCCAAAGATGGGAGAAGGCCGAAAATACTATTTCAGGAGGAGGGCAGGAATGGGGCAGAGGGATAAAGTTTAAAGGCAACAGAAACCCTTGCCTAGACATGGCACGTATTGACTGCTTACCACTTAAAACTTGTTACAGCAACCATCTTCCAACGGCCCTAATTTAAAGTTAACTGGCTGAATATTGTAGGTGCGGCGCCTGGTCGAGGAAGATTTTGTGTTAACATTCAGCCATCTCTTTGTTTCACACGCTCTCTTCTAGTGCCGGATTTTATTTATATAATTTCTAATATAATTATAGTTTTTTGAGATCCTTGTTGAGCTATCATACTATATAAATATAGATAAATTTAAGCAAGAGTAACTACTCCTTGCCTTCAAGAAGTTTAACCATATATATATATGGTTAAACTAATATATATACATACTATATATGTATATATATATACTATAGTAGTATATATAGTTAAAACCATTTCTAACACACACACATATATATAAAGTTGTTTGAATTCAATGTATTACGAATACAAGTCTTAATTTTGCGAACAAACTCCTAATCTAGAATATGAATCTGAATATTAAAAAGCATAACGATTTTCATACATTGTTTCTTAGTTTGCTATACAAAATACTAGACCCTTCTCCCTCCTCCCCCACCCACATTATTATTTTCAAACCACATATTGAAGAATCATCTTAGACTCTACCATAAAATATGAGTGACTATCGACATTTTTATGGGGAATAAATAAAATTTTCAAAATAAAATATAGCCTATGTTACTCCCTGATAGTGTAGATTTACATTGGTGAAAGGATTTTTACAATCGGTCCAGTAGTTTTTGAGTTTATCCATTACAAACAAAAAAACTAAAAATCTAATCTTTCCTCTTTATAATATTAGTGTAGATAAATGATAACTAGCTAATTATTTATTTTATCCAAGTTATTATTCATTATAATATTCAAACATTCTGCTAAATGGTATATTAAAGGTCTAAAATGTTGGTGTCTCGGTTAGTCTAGTAATTATATTAAGCAAAGCCACTAATAATCAGTATATGGGATAGAAAATAAATTCTCAATAATACTATAAAAATATTCGAATCCTCGAATATAGAATTTTCTTAAGGATTAAAATATCCCTAGTAAATATGTATATTTATGCCTATATACAATTTGTAATAAGCATCGTGCATTTATTAAAATACCAAATTAGGTATTAGTTCAACCGCTCAGGGATGAGCGAGGAAGGTAATTAATATATACTAGCTGGAGTGTTTTTATTAAGTATTAAAAAAATGACGTTTTGACCCGGTTCCTAGGTAATTATATTTTTACACTTGCGCTTTCTACCATTTACTAATATTATAATTCTATTAGAGCAGAATGAACTAACCCTTTGGCCAACATATTCCTCTCCAACACTTACTCTTGATCTGCATATTCAATACCTAAATAGCATATCATTTTGGTCCAATACTAATTATAAAATCAATATTCAAATGTGTTTGTGTCAATGTTTGTTGAAAGAGAAGACTTAATTAACATTAATCCTAGGGGTGGTATAAAATATTTATAAAAAATTTATTCAAATTGCTACTGTTAATCAAGTGAGATATTTTATTTTTAATACAGCTGCATTAGGAATAGAGCTCTTACTTTTAAATTTCGGTACTAATCATTATTTATTATCACCCACATTGACGGTCACACGATTTAAGACGTCCGGCTCACAAGAACTTACAACAAGGTGGTTAAATCTCATCATAGTAGGCTGTAGGTATCTTACCAAAGATGAGTTAACATTTTGACTATCCCATCCTCTCTTCATTCTAATATAGGTGAATTTCATGTAAGTTATCATCCCATTTCCTACTTATTAATAAACCTGATATTGAACTAAGGCTATATACATAATTAGGAAAATTTTAATTATTTGATAATTTAAAATAAAATAGTTATTTTAAATTATTAAACATAATTATACTACCAAATGAGCTACTGAAGTTTTTCTCTACACTAAATAAATACGTTAAAATATTATTTTATTACAATAATTGTAAATTATTAATAGGTTCTTAAACCTAAGCACTAATATTTGTAGTGCAGGAATATTAAAGAATTGAAAACAGATTGAATCCGTTCTAAGACAAATACAAAAACAATATTTGTGCCCACCTTACTCATGAGAGATGGCAACAAAACAGAAGTTTCTATGTAAATATCTGATGGCGGGCTGTGAAATCACCCGCACCAGAATAAATACATACTGAATGTTTTCCTTGTGCTTTCAATCTCCATATAAAGGAGCACACACACGATATTCATGGTAGATTTATCCATTATTTATACACTTTAAAACTATCCATATATACATATATAGTCATCAATGAGGCCGTTATCATGATTTACAGCACAATGTTTCGGAAAATATTTCACTAAAATCCCCAAGTTCTTTAATAAAAAATAGAATGTTTAGATTATTTCTGTTTTCTAAATATTATATCTCTACCCAAAAGGACAAAATAAGAGATGACCTTATACAATTTAAAGCAAAATATGCTTATATTTTCATATAAGAGATTGTAATATTTAAAATTGCACCTTCTGTCAAGACGGCTAAAGTACTAGACTGGTGATACACAAGGTCACCGATGATTGAGAGGACGAAGTTTGAAGCGTTTTCTGAATTTTATGGCTCTATGGTTTTCTTAAATCCTTTTAAAAACATACTAATAAGGAAAAGTTTCCTCATAACTATAAGCTCCAAATAGATAAAGCCACTGAGTTTACGAGTCATATTCAAATAAAATAATATACGATATGTAACTTTTTTTTCTCAGGACAAGAGTGATGAATAGTAATTGTAATATTTGTTCTTTAAAGTACTAAACTGATATTTTTATAACGATATATCATGAACCCACAAAGTAATTTTCCAGTGGCCGAGATGTTGGGGTTCTAATCCAAGCCTGATGTTTTTTTTTCTAAATTGTTTTCCACTCATTCTATACTCAAATGTAGGAACATTTACTATACATTTTAATTTACTCATCCTGACCCTAATAGTCTAATTTAATGGGATTGGAAGCGGATGCTATTAAAGCAAGTATTTTTGCAGTTTTTATGGCAACAAATCATTTTTATAAAATAAATCTAATATGAACATATCATGAGCATGGTGACGGTTTCCAATTAACTTTTAAATGAAGAGAAATGTTATCATTAAATTCCAGAACACCCTTGACAAATATTGGAGAAAATTAGAAGGGATCATGTAAATAAAATGATATTCCGTGTTTGTACTAGAGTAATATATTTTTTTATTTTTGCCAAAATAATGTAATAAAAACTTTCAAAAACACTGGCTTTTTCTCGCATACCCTTCCATCTCACCTTAATGTGTATTAACTGGGTGGGGATACAACGGAAAGAAAGATTTGGTTGTAATATATTTTAACATTCCCAAGAAATTAGTTCTATACAGGTAGAAAGAAACAGGCGCAACCATAAAACGAATCAACTATTTTAAAAGGCAATAGCTTACTTGAAGCTGTAGTGGCACTATAGAGAGCCTATTTGCACAATCTGGCCATCTTATATATTTCAAACAATGGGATCTACAAAGGGCGCGTGTGGTTTCCAACATTGGTCAATATGACCCTCACGATGTCCAGATAAATCAGTAACTAAAGCGGATAAAGGGTGGTTATTTAAATTGGGTGCAAGAAATCTATCTATACAACCCTTCCTTCCTGTTCTTTCAGGGGATGAAATAACGTTTCATTTTGTGGGCCCCTCAACTTCTTTAAAAATATATTTATTAGTATTCACCCACATCGGTGGTTTCATGGTCTCAGTGCATCTTTTTAACGTTAAGCTGGACTTCTGGGTACCTGGATATCGGGAATTGAATCTGGGTCGGGTATATTGAGGTTTAATTTCCTAAATAGTTTCCCACCATTTTTTAAAGAATATATGAGTGGATGCCCCTATAAATTTTCCCTTCTCCATCTTTATTATATTAGTGTAATTATCGTATTCGTATAAGCCAAATGTGTGACAATATTTCTAAACTAAAATTAATTAAGTTTTTAATTGATATACCTGTTGGTTTATTTGATGTGTGAGTTTTAAATTATATGTTAGTAAAGAGTTTGTTCCCAAATATTCCTAGCTACGGTCCTATTACTTAATTTAACGAATTTTAGTTTCAAATCCCCTTTAAGGAAGCCACCCACTGGAATACTAAGACGCATTGCAGACTTCCTGAATTATCGTGTTATATATAGAGGTGTTAGATATTTAAAACTAATAATTGTTTACTCCAAAATTGAAGTTAACCCTGGATTGGTCGATGGGTGAGCGTTCACTTTCGTTTAATTTACCAACTATTTTAGCCAGAGATTAGCTATTGACCTATGCTGCTTTATAGCTGTCAATCAAGATGTTAATCGTGGGTTGACATCACTTATAGAGGCTAACTCCACCTTTATGTGTGTGTTAGGCTAATAAACATTTAAGGCTGTGTTTATAATGAGCGCAGAGCTCAACATCGACCGATCGTATGTTGAGTATTAGCTGATGAACCAAGTGGTTGATTTTGTTTGTTTTTTTCTTAAATTTGTCCAACTATAATATTATGTATTGAGTAGAAACTCTGGCCCTTTGATTTTCATTTAATAAACATTATTTTGTGCCACCATTACAACATACGTATGTATTAATATACTTTTTTATTACCGTGTAACATTTTAGATTTCTCATTTTTGATTTGTGTACTGTTTTTGTTTGTTTAAAATGAAGATATTTTATGGTACTTCAATTAAATATTTATTCTGTAAAATATTATGAGTGACTTTCAACGTTTAGGAACTTTGTCTGAGGCCAAAATTAACGATAAACCATATGATTTCAAGAATTGGTGCAGCAAGGATAAAAAACGATCTCAAGATAAGAACAAATATCTCTATCTACCAGAGCCACACCCAGCACCAGAATCTGTTCATACTCTAGAACAAGTAGCATGTAATTTATGTCCAAGGAATCAAACCACTAGAATACGGATAGATGCGCAACATGCATGGTTCCTATCTTCAGGGAACACACGGTTACAATATGCTGTCAATGCTTTGGTCAAAGACAAGTTAAAGATAAGGATGCAGAATGAATGAATGAATGAGTGAGTGAAGAAAAACATTATAATGCACTTTATCGGACAATATGTTATTTTATATTATAACATATAATTTTGTTATTATATCTAATTTGTATGGAAATATCAGAATAAGAAATCATGTCAAAGATAATCCAACTCAATAAATATTTTTTTTAAATAAAATATGTAGCTTTATTATTATATTTATTATTCGAAAATCTTTTGTTAGATCTACAATAAAATAGTAACTTTACTTGTTGTAGATGTTTTTGTTATTCTATTTGTAACTTTTTTTTTTAATTTCATGGTCTGATAAATAAAATATTTTAATGATTTCAGTGAAATGAAAGTATAAAAAACATAAAATATTTTTAATGAATAAAAAATAGAATTTAAAAAATGACAATCTAAATTAAAACTCCACGATTAGATTGGTGAGCGCCGCGCTTACCGTCGACTGATGACGTGACTCGGGGGACCACGACCGGTCCTAGGTTAAAAGTGTAAACATGAGTTTTCTGTAGGATTAGTAAAATTCACATTTAAAATTTATAATTTTAAAGAAAGTCATGAAAAGATGAATTTAAATTATTTAAAAAAATTTTTTATCCAAAAGGTTGCTGTTATATGATCAAAGTAAATGTTTATAGATATTGATCTAACCCTCTTCAAATAAATTCATTTTAAATAGTAGTATGTTTCAGAAACCAAATTATAAAAATAAATATGTTTTAGTTAATGCTATATGAAAAATTATAAGATATTCATCCTCCCAATTCCTAATCCATTAGCGTAATTAGTACTTAAGTGTATAACTCGAACGGTTAGTAAGATGCGGTGTTAAATAAGAAGACGAATAAAATAATATGCATTTAATTGCATCTATTAATTAATATTTTTTACATCAATTGAAGTAAAAACGAGAATCTTTTTGGCACTGAGACTGGTTCTGGTTCTTGTGTTAAGCACCTGTTGAACCTAAGAACCAAGCAAATTCATCCCTTATATACAGGGCTACACAAATATAAAAAAATATACTATAAAGGTCGTAGGGGGTGACAAAACAAGTATTTCCTTCTCAACCTAGGATCAGCGATTCCAAATAGGGGAACTACGAGACATCAAAGCTGGCGCTTTATGCAAGATGTTCTTCTGCTGCGTAGCTCTCAATAATAAATGAATTTACTTTCTGGATCAATATCGGTCCTTGTCCTTGTCAGGGCCAACAGCCATAATGATATTTTAAGAATCAGTATTTCTTTATGGATACCTGTTGTCATGAAATTCAATGCCAGTTACTAGTCGTAATTTACATCATACTCCACTGAATAAACTGTTAAATATAGGCCTATTGTTCTTGAATTCTTTTTATTTAAGAGGGAACTACTATTGTAAATAAATTTAAACAAATCCATACAGGTAGTGGTCTGATATTTATTTAATAGCTGTGAAATTGATGGAGGGTGTAGGCTGTTACGTAATGATGAGCTGAATACCCTGTCATCACCACAACACATTATTAGGATAATCAAATATCGCAGATTACGGTGGGATGGACATGTAGAGCGAATGGGAGAATCTAGAACCATGATCTGGGTATTGACTGGTAAACCCAATGGGAAGAGACCATTGGGAAGACCTATAATGATGGGAGAATAATAACATTAGAATGGACCTGAAAGATATAGGGTATATTGAGGTGGACAAGATAGAACTAGCTCACCAAATGGGTAGGTGGCACACTTTTGTTAAGCGTGGCAATACTCTTTTAAGTTCCTAGCTCCATAGGTTAATTAATTAACAATAGATTTTATAAATAGTGTAACCAATATTCACAAGAAGTCTATGGTTTGATTCATAACCAACTGAAGTGGAGCAGTTTATTATTCTCATTGTAATTTCTATTTCTAGATTTTACCATTTACAACCCAAATCCACTAAGTTATATTCTTAAAAACCTTGTTTTTATAAATTTATTTTAAAATCTGTGTTAACTTACAAACAAATTTTTAGTAATATAATTGTAAATTTCTTTTTGATACCTAATCATTTGGCTACATCAGGCATGAGTATTTTCTTAAAATAAAAAATAATATATAAGATTCATACATAAAAAAACAATGGGCTGGAAAGGGAAGTGAATGCTGGTGCAGTTATGTAAGTTGACTTATACTAGCCTGCTAAGTTACTGCAGCCAATAGACCCTAGGAGTCAAGCGCTCCTTTTGAAACATGTTCTTCTTTACATTTTGATTAAAAATTTAATTAGACAGCAGTTGTCTCTAAACCTCGATCCCTTACTTCCTGGTGTGTTTTTTATTCGAACACTTGCTGCGGAGGTATTTATGTTAAGGTAAAAATGAACATATACTTCATCTCATCCATTTACCGCTAACAGCCCATGGTAGGTTTATCAACTCGTACCGAGAAGTAGCATTGTAGAAAAAAAAGAGTTGGGGTTGTAGGGGAGGTTAGACTAGTCCCATAGCTTTATAGCGGACTCGCAACCCTCCAGCAATATATTTGTAAGAGAGTGTATATGTGGACCTAATGCCGGCAGCTGGCTACAACAAGGAGCCCCCTCATTCCCTTGCCCCCATCACTTCTTTAAAACCCCCACACCCCACCTCTAAGCTTGTACAACATGGTGCCGAGCTTAGTTGACCAGATAAATACTGGCCAGCTTACAGGCTTCGTTCTCCCCGTTTGGAAACAAAATACACAAGACAAATATCCAAGTCTTGACCCTTCGTTATAAATTAAATCGTTTCGATAAACTCCATCCTGTTAAACCATGCCCCCGCTTTTTCAATCTATAAAAGAAAGGCATTATCTAATGACAAGCTTTATAAATTCTATGTTTGTATCGTAGTATCCGCACCGATGGATATGCGGACTAAATATTGAACTCAAATTCTCTAGTTTAATGGGTAGATCAGAATTTGAATAGCTGGCAAGTGTTGTAAAAATGTTTCTTCTTAAGTGGTTTAACAATCTCCTTCCGCATAAATTCGGGTGGATTTCCTCTCAATCTCACTTTCATCATACCTATTGAACTAGTTTTAGGAAAGGAAAAAAAAACAGCTCACTATTTGAATACATACCTCTTATTATTATTATTTAACAAAAATCAAAGGAGTTATAAATTAAAATGAATATAGCTTCGCTATTGTTCTTTTAATAAACAAAGAGAAGCTTACGTGTTACGTAAATAATAATATCAAACACTTTTAACTCTACTTAACCCAAAAAATGGCAATCTTATCTTGACTGAATAAAATATTGCTCCATCGTTTAAAACAAGCGATATTGGAACCAAACAAGATAGGCCTACGACCTTTCTAGGAAAACTTATTGTATATGGATTTAGTAAGATATAAAACATCTCAATTTTAAAGTTTCACAATAATTTTTTTATTGTTACATTTTACTTTAGTATTTAATTACCGTCAAATAGTCGTCCAAGAAACTTTCTTCCTTAATTTCAGAAACAACTTAAAATGTCAACAAGAGTCGTGGTTAAAAGTAATAAAATGAAAACATAGTCTAAACATGTAAGCTTACCTACGCCTCTCTCATAACCCCCTACAGTCATCCACCCAACTACCCCCTTTTTAAACTCCTTCATCCCTATTTCCCTCGCGACTTCTATTTCGATCGAGAAAGCGATGTCACTTATGTAATTAGAACTCACCCCAGGGCGCCAAAATTAATATCCAGCAAAACGGAAGCCTCGCTTTGCGCCAAGGCTCCCCTACCCTCACACCCCCGTTGGTACGCGTTTATTCTACCCCTTGGCACCATTTGCTACGATTAACAAGCAATAGACACATAAGCAAACACAGGGAGACTGATCATTACTCTATCGACTATATGTATATGGATGATAAATTGGATCTCAACAGTCATATTATACGTTTTAAATAATTATTTTATTTTCTTGAGTGAGATTAAAAGATTTCGATTTCCAAAATGCTTGCGCCGTATATGGCAGTGGTTCCTGAATTTCTAATAAATGGACTACCAAAATGATTTGTTCTTAATGAAGGACGAGCAAGGTACAGAGATTGGGGGCAAGTCCAGACTATTATATAGGAGGCATAGCTTAGCTTCTCGATTCGTTTTTACAACCAAACCTACTATTAGATTTTGACCTAATTTATCGGGTTTATTTGTGTAATTTATAATTTTGTAATATAATTATAACAGTTCATTAATTTGATCAAAGAATTGGTTAAGAGTTTTAGTTTCAGCTACATCCAAACCCCAATAAGAAAAAAGTCGCAAGCAGGAAGTCCATATGTATGAGCTTGGCGTAAGTGTATCCAGAATTAACACTTATTCTTACACCAAAGAAAATTTCAACACGACTTATTTATAAATACTATTGGTGATCTGGCGGTCTAGGGGTAAGGTGTCAGACTTCTATGCTGGCGGCCGGGGTTCAATCCTCGGTCCCGGCAAAGATTTATCTGATTACCAAACTCTTCTTTCACCTCTGACAAGACATCTTGTGAATGTGAGGAATGACAGGCCTCCACCGTGGTTCGGATTCCACGTTAAACTGTAGGTCCTCCATTTCATCTCACAATCACCTTACCATTACACATTAGCGTAAGTGCGTATAACCCTAACGGGTAGTAAGACGCGGTGCTAATAATAATAATAACTATCAAACGCCATGCGCTGTGTGCATAGGGAAACAAACTCTTTACAAATGTAACGTGTTGAACCTGCTGTTTAACACGCACACTCGGTGACCTGGTGGTCTAGGGGTAAGGTGTCAGACTTCTGTGCTGGCGGCCGGGGTTCAATCCTCGGTCCCGGCACAGATTTATCTGATTACCAAACCCTTCCTTCACCTCTGACAAGACATCTTGTGAATGTGGGGAGTGCCAGGCCTCCACCGTGGTTCGGATTCCACGTTAAACTGTAGGTCCTTCATTTCATACCACCATCACCCTACCATTAGACATTAGTGTAAGTGCGTATAACCCGAACGGGTAGTAAGACGTGGTGCTAATAATAATAAGAATAATAGTAAGAATAATAAATCGCATACCCAAAATACCTGAAAAAATGTTTAACTCGATAAATACAAGAACTGATATATTATAATAATATGTGGCAGATATTAACTTACGGTGAATTCAGGTTGCTGGGAAACGCCCAAACTTCAGGAAAGCTGCCCCAGCTGACTATACCAGGACCGTCAGCAGAATGAAATCTCACCCACAGGCCCCACTTCGATGAAATGGCAGAGCTAATTCTCTATATTCACCACGCAGTCTTCTAGCGCTAGTTGTCATTTGGTGCAATTCCACAATTTACCTCCCCCACCTTTGTAGCCAGGGGGAAACACTCCCAGAGTACGTCAGATCTGTGTGTATATAACCGTCACTCTTCGCTTCGCATTTTGTATTATCTTTAATAATATCAATGGAGGAACAATTTTGACGTTAATCTACATCGGTGAACATGCTACTAGTGACTACGATGTGCGAGGCGTTGGTCTCTCCACCTCGATGCAGATGAAGCGTCATCTAAGACTATGAGTATTTGAAAGTTAGAATTTGCGTTAGAGCCGTTGTGCTCTTTTTTAACTATGTCCAAGGACATAGTTTTTTGTATAAGAATATCTGATGTGTTTTTTATGCCCTTAAGGAATAGTTTTTATATTTAGAGGTTTTAATCTTTATCTATGCCCATTTGACAGTGTTATGTTTATCAGATTAGCTGAAGTGTTTTTATATGCCCAAATGGTTTAGTTTTGATGTTTAGAGTTCTTACTCTTTATGTATGTCCATATGACATTATTATGTTTGTCAGAGTGTCTGACTTCTTTTTCTATACCCATAAGGCATAGTTTTGATATTTATGGTTATTATTCGTGTTCTATGTCCATATGATATAGTATTAAATGTCAGTGTTTCTGGAGTGATTTTCTAGACCCATAAGGCATAGTTTTGAATCGTGGGTTTTATGCTCTATGTATCTTGGTCCATACAACATGATTCAGCATGTCAGCGTTTCTAACTTCTTTTTCTATGTACTTAATGCATAGTTTTATATACCAGGGAAAAATCACGACTCCCTAAACTGTATGGCCATGTTAAGGGCTACTTAATGGTGGAAATCAGGCTATCTAACGCTGTGTCTGTGTCAGATCGCAGTCACAATGGTTTCTTTTTAGTGTACCTTATTACTGTGCACAACCTGTGGGAGCACTACAAGCTGATAGTAGTGGCCCGCAGGATAATTCTTAGTTTCCGGCCTCCTTCAGGCGCCGTTTGTATTAATTAATACATTTAGTGTTTTCACTAACTATTGTGTACCCAAAATAGGGTGAAAGAATAAACATACTATTGAATGTCAGGGCAGTACTAATTAGGAATAGACCGGCCATAGTATCTTTACAGCCTGGATTCCTAGTAGATCACTATTTACTATTTGTAGAATTATAAATCCTCTTCTAGGAGACTAATCTTTGTGTTTCGTAACTCTCAATGGAGTTAACTCTTGCTAGCTAGGTCATTTAACTACTATATTAGTGACTCTTTAAATTAGGACTTACTAGAATTTGATATCGTTAACTATTATTTAAATATACTTAATGTATATGCTTTTCAAGTCGAAGTCTAGTAGTAGCGAGGCTAGATATATTTATCATATTGCTACCTAACTTAAAATTAATGTATGCCTTCTACCTATTTTGCCACCTTGTTGAGGCAGATGCAGCTTCCTAGCAGAATGTGCTTTAGTACTAAATTGAAAAGCTACTAGACTCTTTACTAGACTAAACTTCTTTTTTGTACATTCCTAGTTCTCAAATGGGAAGTATACGTTTATGGTAATTGATTAAATTTCTCTAAATAAGCAAAGGATTGTTTTATCTAAGGCCTGTTTAAACCTAATGTAATTCTATTAAGTTGTTTGGATATAAATAAACGTCTTTGTTATACGTATATATTTATCTTACGCTTGCACCTTCCAAACCTTCATTATTTAGCTTTAATTGTAAAATGTAATCGTCACTTCTTTTCTTAGATAGGAGAAGCAAAATGTTCACAAACTACCCAAATTTAATAAATATTTGCCCGGTTAGTCGGTCAGTAAGCAGCAACAAAAGTTAACCCTTAAAACCCGAGACCACTGGACCTAGTTTGATAGAAATTGACTCCCAAAATAACTATTTATTACCCAAGTTCTATGCTCAACATAATGCGGAAAGGAGAAGAAAGGTACTTTATGAAGAATAGCACAAGGAGAAAAATATTGACTGGTTGGGAATCAGACAATGGGAATCAAAGTTTCTACGATGCACAGTACACTAATTTGTAAATAAATTATAAATATAAGACTGTGTTTTAACTATATTATATTAAATATTTTTGACCTGTGCCATGTTTTTCCTTACCTATAGACGCCTGATCTAGATCAAAGACTAAAACTTAAAAATATAATTATCAACAATGATGAAACTTTATTAACAATACTTGATAATATTATATACATTTTCTAATATAATATTATTTAAGTGGTTCTATACGTGATTCAAAATATATTTAAAATTAAATAAATATATTGGTTCCTTAGTAATTATGTTTAGCATAAGTTTAAAGTCTTAGTGAAAGACAATAATAAAATGAAAGTTCCAAATTTTGTAATGAAGTTTGAATAAATTATGGCTGTACTCCAAGTATTTATAAATTTATAATCATCCAATATATTGTGCTTATGTAAATAAATTATACTTGAAATCATAAATTCGGACTATGTTTTGAAATATTGGTTTATATCGGCAAAGGAAAGAAAACGTGATTGTTGGTTGATGAAAAGGTACTAATATCACCCATTTGCAGATCTGTTTGAAAATAACAGACAAAAAATATAGGCTAGCTTCACTTTGTTTTTTAGGTTTTATAAACTCTTGTTGAAACGTGAAAAATACTTCTAGTTGGATTATAAACTCTCACATAACTTTTTATATAAAATCATATTCCAATAGTTGTCGAAAAATATAGCACTATTTTTAAAATGGTTAACTAGTCAATTTTCTCTTAAACAACAAAAAGTCTATTTTTCTTCCTTTGTTGTTTCATCCTTCCACTCTGCTCGAGCAAGAAAGGAACAATCAAAAATTGGCAATCCCCTCGGTGGAAAAACTACGGATGGTATTGTTTTAATATATGATTTTAATTGAGTTAATTTTTCAAATTTCACTAAAATGCTACGTATAATACTTACACTAAATAAGAAAACACATATATATATATATATATATATATATATATTTTTTAAATTGTTTCTTTCTTGCTCGAGCAGAGTTGAAAGAGAATACAACAAAGGAAAAAATATATACTTTTTGTTATTTAAGTGAAAATAGCCTAAGTTTTTTTCGTGACTCTGCTGCTAGCCATTTTAAAAATAGTCCTTTATTTTTCGACAACTATTGGAATATGATTTTATATAAAAAGTTCTGTGAGAGTTTATATTTCAACTAGAATTAGTTTTCACATTTCAACTAGTGTATATATATATATAAACTGTTTGGTTAAAACTCTCCGACACTACAAGTCTAATTTACCGTTCTATTCTTCGAGAAGAATACGCGGAAAGTAAATAATCAATGTTTAAAATAAATATTTTAACATTTATTTAAATTAGTTAGGTTAAATAACAATATAATAAAATACAATTATAATCTTACAATAAATGACTATTTGTGGATCTAAAGAAACGAGACCATGGGCATTTTATGGTCCAGGGACCACCGGTTGGGAAATACAGGGCTATATGATATAAGGTTCTTGTCACTTTTGAAAGACAAAACTAGTTTAATTACTATATTAATGGATATAATATATTTATTATTATATTGAATGTCTAGACGAAACCTATCAACAGTTGACTGTAAAAATATAGGGATTTAAGCTAGATATAAATAAACTTGGCAAAACTCCAAATGAACACCCCTAGTGTTGCTGATTACAAATGATACAAAACATTGTATAGTGAATAGTTATATAATAAAAAAACGTTCTAATTATGCAGTCGAACTATTTTTATGTACGACTTTTAACTTCTAGAGGGATGGAATTTTTGTGAACCAATTAATCTAAATAAATAAATATATATATAAACTATATATATAAATTTTCAGGTGGAGAGATTTCCCAAATGTATAGTTCAATCTTGATATAATTTCGTAGGAATTGTTATACATATAGCCAATATAAACAACATTTTTAAAACCTGCCACACCAAATGGAAAAAGAATATGATAATAATAATAATAATAATAATAATAATAATAATAATAATAATAATAAATAATATCTTTCAAATGGTTTGTCTTATAAAATAGTTCAAAATAATATTTTTGATATATAGTAATCAAAAGATTATGTATTCAAATAATTTAAGTTTAAAATATTAATTAAAAATATTTACAGCAAATAAAATACTTAAGTAAATGATTTCAAAGGTGTTATATTTTGTTAGTATATGAAACGAATATAAAAGATTTAGGTAAACTCGTTTTTAATTCTTGATCTATATTGTTTAAGTGCTTACAAGCCATCTTGGCAACATAAGATGTCATATTGTGGAAGACCTATCTTAAATTTTATGACATTACAATTTAAATCGAATAAACAAATTTAAGACGTATAGAACTCAGTGGGATTTTTCAGAAAATATTAAGTTAAATGTGGATTCGAAGAGAAATTAAAGCAATTTTATTCGTTGTACTGAGGTAAATAGACATTACTACACTGAACGAGAACAGATTAAACCTAGCTAACCTGAAGAGTAATAATATGTATGTGCAATATATGGTATCCCCAGGAAGAATTTAATTGAGGATATATGTGATCAAATCCCGGTTTATCCCGTCTGATTAATATACTTTACAAAACTTATTTCAGTTGAATGAAACTAATTAACAATAGTAAATTTGCAATATTTACTCAGCGAACTCCTTTTATAGATTATTAGTAAATATACAAACATTAATATTTACCTTTGTGTTGTTGAGTTAATTAGTGTTACCGAATAAGAAAAAAAATCTAGTTTGTTTCCCCGCTTCATTAATACTATTATAAATATGTATAGACAGAAGCATAAAATCGTATAATCTTATAAGGATTTAATTACAAAAATATTCTGTGAAATATAATTGAAACATTAATTAAACTAAGATTGTTTAACTTCAAAGATTTGCATTGCGTTTTATTACCCATCCTAAGTTTCCGCAGTTAATTACAATAATGGAATAAAGATGAGGAATATAAACCTTTAATGTTATTTAGCTGCATTTCTGGTATAGGAGTGTAGGAAAAAATTTAGTGAAATGTACACTCAACGGGGATTCAAATTCCAACCTCCCTGTAGGCCACATATTAGACTTGACAAGTTTGACGCTTATTCAGCTTGACCACCGATGTGGTATTAAAGTAAATCATCAATATATGTTTATAATAAATGTTTATAACTGTTAAGGTATTCATCAAAGATGAGATAAAAACTTAAAAAAAAAAATTGAGTTATAGCGTTGAAGCGTTTATGAGAATATTTTTTTCCAAATTGATAAAAAACACAGATTCTCAACCTCATTGGGCGTCGACAAAAAGCTCTTAAAATGAAACATAATAAACTGGACATTTTTGGAATAGAAGAAAAACTCTGTTCGTGTCATAACCACAAAGAAGAGAGGAAAACAGTTGACTTTAGGTGCAAAAATCGGTCAAGAATCACAACATTTTACTTTATATATATTTTAATATAATATAGGCTGCTGCTAGGGTGCGTGTACAACTTTGTATTTCATGTATAATTTAAACATTATATAACTAATATAAGTATAATTAAATATTTTAATATGATAATATGCTTTGCTAAATACCCTATATATCATGGTATGAAAAGTCCTTATTTCCAGGCGCTATGTCTTAAGAAAAACCTAAGAAGAAAAATAATCAATAGTACTATCCATATTTTGGCATCACCTTCTTTGGTAATCATTAGCCTAAAGAATGTATTAAATAACTTTGTTCGACCTAGTTTGCTTTGTCCTTTACATTGATAGATATATTTTAAGATGGTTTTAATGAGTTATTCTCAATTAAAAAAAATAGAACGTTTCACTTATAATCTGATAGTTATTTACTGTTATTTTAATTAATTATATGAAATCAAAAGCATGAAAAACTAAATGAATTAGTTTTTGCATTTTTGCTCGATCACTTATTGAACTTGGGGGGCCATAGATTAATAAAAAATATGCACGTTCTTTTGAGATAATCCAGATAACTGATTTTAATAAAGACAGTCGTAAAAGTTATGGTTATTTTACTTATGTATCAGACATATCATCAAAAATATGCTAAAATACAAAAGTTTAATTTGATAAAACATCAAGTGTTTCATATCTATTTACACTTAAATTGCTTTTACAACAAACCAAACTTATCAAAAATGGGTGTTTATTGCTTTGCTCCTTAGCTCTGTACGAAACAACAGAACAGTGACAACGAACACACAATGGGAAAACAAAAGAAGACGCTGATTTCCACAAGAAAGAGAAGAGAAGTGAAAAAAACCCTCAAAGTAGGAAAAGCTGTCATGACACAAACGGGGGACGACAAAAGACAAACAATTGAGGACAAGAAGTAACACGAGTCCATGACAGATCTTGTGGTTGTGGCGTCTCAAACATAAAGAAAGAAACGTTGGAAATGGAAGACAAAGAGGAGGGGGGGTTGACGGAAGTGTAACATGGGCAGTATTATATAAGAAACCATATGAAGACAGAAAAAACTAAGACAATGATAAGGATAGACCATAAAAAATAGGCCTAAAAATCTTTTAAAAACTAACATTAAATCCCCTAAGGTAATTTAATCCAAAGATTTTTTTTACAAAAATATAATATAATGAACCCCTTTGTTTGTATATTAAATTTTTAAATTAGTTTATCTAAGGTGATTTTAAAATTTCATAGAAAATAATAAGCCCCATGAGTATTCATTAACATTTATACTCAGTTCTTTCATGTTTATTATTTTTAAATATAATCTTTGAATCACAGTAAAAAACATATAAATGTTTTGTGTACCTTATACCACTAATTGATAAGGGATGAGCTAGGTGATATTTTACAGTAAGTTTATCCACACTGTTTCGGAAGGAGAATTGAAATCAATTTATAAAGAAAAATCCTAATTAAACCAAGCCGAGATCCAAACACTTTTATCTACTCGTAGTTGAAAGTTCAATCAATCCCGAGATTGACGTCTTAAACATTGTGACCACTGATGCGGGTGCATATAAATTAAATAGTGAGTTATTTCTCACAATAAAGCCAAGATAAAGTTTTATATGCATTAACTAGATTAATTTGAAAACTTGCCTTTGATTGTGTTGCATTTATAAATACAATAAGCTCAATTAGCCTTTTACCAAATATGAAATACAGAACGAGTTTTTAGTTATTTTTTACCCGCCTCGGTGGCGTAGTTGGCTAACGCGCTTGTCGTGTTGAGCTTGACTGCTGAGGACGGGGAGATCAAGGTTCGAATCTCGGTCGGGTGAACTGGGGTGGTTTTTCCTAAATGGTTTTCCACTCTCCCTCCACGCAAATGCGGGTTCACTTCCTCTAATTCAACATTCTCAATTCCTAATCCATTAGAGTAATTAGTACTTAAAGCGTATAACCCCAACGGGTAGTAAGACGCGGTGCTAAATATTAATATATTTAGTTATTTTAATTTTAAAAGAAATAAAAATGCCAAATTCGGCGTCTCCAAAACTGGCCATTACTATTATGATTGTATTTACATTGATATTTCTTTGATTGATACAATCATTACTTTAGCACTAACAATGAGTTAAATATTTTGTGTTGTCTCGAAAAAAAAAAGTTCCTAAAATATGATTGTATATTAACAAAGTTTTTACTCTTTGTTTAATATGTTTGTGTTTTTTTGTTATTGCCATTATTCCATCTTATTTTTTATTTCAATTTTTTTTTCTCATGGTGAAGAATTCACATGATTTATGTCTGTTTAAAAAAAACGTTATCATCATACCTTTTAACTCATTAATTAAAACGCTAATTATTTAATATTTTTATGTTTTTTATTATTGCCGTTATTCTATCTTATTTTTGATTTCAATTTTTTTTTCATGGTGAAGAATTCACATGATTTATGTCTGTTTTTTAAAAAAACTTTATCATCATACCTTTTAACATATTAATAAAAATGCTAATGTTAAATATTGTTTACTCTGCATGCACTTTTATCAGCCTGGAAGGGGGATGAAAAAACAGAATGATAAATTAAACGTGGAAAAAGACACCTATAATCAAGTCTATTTCGAATTTGAGACTTTATACCACGTGTGTCGCCAGTGAAAAGTATAGTAAATTTTTGAAACATTTTGTTAAGTTGATGTTTTATATCTGTAAACAAAAATTCTTTTTTATTTAGAATTTGTGTTTGGTCAATTCGTCTAACCACCCGTTCGGGCTAAATCATATTTTTACTTACGTGGTAGGGATAAAAATCTAGTGTTTATTGGAATTAGATAGGCATTCTTGTGGAAGAGAGTGGTACACAATTTGTAAAAAAAAAAAATCCTTACTTCATCCTAATCGGATTAGAAGCCACTGATGTGTCTGAAATTAGAATTGATACAATCAAATATTTATATATAGGAGATTTGGTGAGAGCTAATTAGAACCTATTCATCAGATAATCTAATAATTACAGTCTAGACACAATTCCTAGTTTAATTTTAACCTCTAATACTTCTTAATAATTAAGCTCACGCACTATTGGACACGGAAACTAAATTCCAGGCTAATCTAGTCTGGTTTCCTGACAATGGCGAGCTCGAGAATATAATCCCAACTGGGTATATTAAGAGTGATTTTTCCTTGGTGATTCTCCCTTCGCCCTTAACGCGAAAAATTATACATTTCTCTTAAAACACCACCTTACTCACCTTTTTTCACTAGTGTGATTGAATCTGAATAGCCTAAAAAGAATTTGGTAATAATTTGACTATGCTGTGAAATATATACATTAGTAATATATTATAAAATTGAAACTAAATTAAAACCAAACCTTTTCTTACCCAACCACTACGGGCCAAATTCACGTTGGTCATATTTCTGCTATTCACCCCATTACCTGCTCATTGGGGGGTGGGGGGAGGGCTTTTAAATGTATATCAGGTAGTGTTTCTAGTCTTAAAATGTAAATTCTATTTCGAAATATTTATAACGATAACAGGGTGTTATAATTTAACATCAGTTCTGTCAGGGGATTTTTCAAGCTATAATAACTTCCTTTTTGCCTTTTCTTAATTTAATAATTAGCTAATATATATTGATGGACAACTACATTCATCAGTTTTGATACGTGCGTGGTTATCATTTATATTTGCATAAAGGGAATTTCAAAACCACAACCATCCGATATTTGTTAATACAACGATAATTAAATATGTATTTGTTATATTGCTTAAATTAAATATGTTTAGTGTTGGTTATATTTGTATTTGAGAAGATAACGTTGGAAGTGATCTGAAATAAATAGTGTGTAATGAGGGGTACTGGATGTAAATAACTCATTATATGGATAGATAGAGTATATTTTTAAGCGTAGAAATGAACTCTCAAGTTCCTGATGTTATATAGTAAGTAAGTCAATAATTATTGATTTTTAATCTAATTTGTTTGACAATTTAAAAAAAGGTTTTTGTACATTTAGCGTCAAACAAGGCATCTTCTGTGGACATACTTATGAACTACAAACTCACATTCCCTGAATTAAAAAAACACAGACATTTTAGGACCTTATAAGAGTCATAGTTAGTTAAAGCGAGACTCTCAAACTCCTCCCAATGAAAACTCAGCACGAATGGACCATCCGATTTTGTTAAAACCGTCTATTTTATGGGACAGCTATGGAAAATATACTACAATTCCAAAAGATTTTCTACCATCTTCTTCGCTCTATTTTCCTTTCGTCTTTCTTTCTTCACACACATTTTCTTCCTTTTCTGTTTTCATTTCCTTTCCTCCCAATTTCTCGAGGAGAAATGAATGAATGGTTGATGAAAAATAGTTTTTTTCCTGGTCCTTTTTGGTTTTAAGTGTAGGATAGGTTTTCGGACTACAACTTTACTGAATAAAGTAAATTCTCAAATTCATCTCAATTTATCTGTATTCCTTTCTATTCGAACTCTCTTATTTCTCCTTCGCTTTACTTATAGCATGAGCTCTACTGGAACGTTACCTCAAAATAGGATAAAAGCACTCAAGATAATTTGTTCCCGTCACCAGATTTTCCGTGGTTTCCTTTGTGCAGGTAGAACTCACTAATTGGTAAAAGGAGTTCGCAGTCTCCCACACTTCTCATTTCAAATTAATTATTTTATCCTTGAACAAAAACTTTTGGTTAGACATTGTTTCATGAAGGTGCAGGTCTATTTAAAAAGTAAATACCTCGATTCAAGTTATTGATTTAATTGCCTTCGAAGGGTGGGAGAGTTTTTATAGTTAGTATGATTAAAAACAGAGGATTAGAAAGGTTGACCTAGATCATAGAGGGCACCTCGTTCTCTATATCAGAGATCGAGTTAATAATTAGTAGAATGTACAGTGCTATGGTTCAGTGTGTAGCTTTATATGCTATGCTTTAGGTTAAATTTGTCTCTAAGACATGGTCTTAACTGATTCACTGAACTTATCATCTAAGGCGTCACACTCACGATATTCCATACTGCTGATGACAAGAAGATTGGGGTTTGAATTCCGGTCAGGTATTTCTCCGGTACAAACATAGTGTTTAATTTTCTCCACATGTTGATATCAGCATTTCCTTAATGTGTGTCATAAGAATGGTGGTATTAGCTAACAAACTTTTTAAATGAAGAGGAAAAGTTGTCTTTTAATTCCAGTATACCCTTGACGAATATTCAAGGAATCTTGAGGTCAACATGTGAAGAAAATTAAATTCTAAGTTTTTTCTGAGGAAATTTTATTTTATTTTGGCCAAAAACGGTTTTGCCATAAAAACTGCAAAAACATTGTCTCCTTTCATTCCACCTTAAACAAAATTGATTTTTGGGGTCACTTGAAACCAATTGTTTATTTTACAGCCATTGCTACCCACTTCGGTGGCCACATGGCTTAAAGCGCTATTCTTTTAGTAGACTATACTGACGATGACGGGGAGATCAAGGTTCGAATTTTAATTGGGTGTACGAAGGGTGGTTTTTACGAAAATGATTTTCTACTCTCCTTCCACGCAAACGTGGGTAAATTTTCTATAAATGTAACGTTCCTAACCCCTAAAACCAGAAGCGTAATTAGTACATAAGCGTATAGCCCGAACAGATAGTAAGACACAGTTATAAATATATAAAACACATGGCCAGCATTTACAATCTTCGTCGACCTATACAAGAAGGTTGCCAACTAATCAGGTAGGTTTATATTCAGGCTGGAGTTGGCCATTTTGACCACTTCCTACAATGTTAGGCAACTCCACATTATTTAAGTCCAATCATGACTAGCTCAGAAAGAAGGTCAAATGTACACGTGTTTTTTTAAACTTTATTCATTTTGTATTACCTGTCCTCTACTAAAGTGAGACCCCATGTTAAAGTATATTCTATATATTCCACAAAGAAACTAACTATTTTTCAAAGATCAACTCCTCAGCTCACACGATCATTTTAGAGAGCTGCTGGTTTAAAAATAATTTTAAAGAAAAATAAAAGGCTGAATTCCATACGTAAACTTATTATACCCTGGTACTGTAGGAATAATTACTTTTTTTATTTCCCTGATTAAATGATGGAGCCGTATTGAAGATCGTAAAGCTATTCCTAGAGGGGGGCGGAAAAATAAAATCATATCTTAGTTCAGTTTCGTTTACATAATTACATTATAAAAAATTAAGATTCTTAAATAATATATAATATATTTCTTGTTAAGAATTTTATACCTTACAAATAGTTATATACCAACTAAATATTATAACCAAAATGCCATTAAAGCAGTATGAATGGAGAAAACCTAGTTTTACTATTAATACGTTTTTCAGGTTTGGCCGGGATCGAATCTTCACCATTAGCTAAGTAGACAGATCGGATACAAATTCGGCTAAGCAAATAAAGAAATATATTATAATAAAACACTATTTATATAAATAAGCTAGTGATTGTAATATAATATCCACAATGCAAGCTCAACTATTGTTCGGTATGATTTGGTAAGACGAATAATCTACGTCAGAGAAAAGTTTTTCTAACACATGAATACAATATGTTCAATCTAGTATATAAGGCAATTCTTTGTAAACGAGGTAACGAATATAAAAACAATTGCTTCTTCCTATCTTTATTTTCTTTTAATGACCTCTAATATATATAAGTTGTGTTAGCGGAAGACGGTTTTCATATTTATTAGAAAAGGTTTTCAAGGTAAAATTATTCAACATAAAATAAGGAAACTTGTTTGTATTTTCAATATTGTATTTATAAATTGATTCTCTTGGTTCAATGGAATAAAACAATAATCTATTCAATTAGGCCTACTAAATAGTTTAGTCATTCTTTTACTGGTTTTATTTATTTTATGAGCAAAAATGTTTTCTGTATTAAATTTATGTTATCATTTATCTCTAAATAAATTGTTCTGCGAGTACAAACTATGGCAAACATATCTAATTATAAAAGTTTTTTTTTAAATATCTCATATATATATGTTATAAATTAGTGTGACTACATATACAAACTTAAACCAAACAAATAAAGTTTTATCAAATTTTAAGGACATATATTGAGACATTAAACATAAAAAATATTGGTAAATTGGGTTTATATATCAAATAGAAATGAAGTACTCTGCAATACATTAACTTGAGGTGGATTCATGAAATTATTAATTCATGTTTTAGCAATATTTTAATCTATGTATTAAAAACCTCAATGACTTAAAAACTACTCTTTTCTGCTATCTTAAACTCATATCAATAACCATAATATATGACAATTAAGAAACACCCACATTATATAAATATACAGAATATTCCAGAGTTAGACGGCTAAACTTTGGGAAATGGTAGTGGAGCATAAAATTATCTCTAAATGTATTTTGTTTTCACTTCTTTTTCACGCAAACATCAAATAACTAAATAAAAACAAAATAGGCAGGTATTAAATAAAATATTTTATTTATTTTGTTCAAAATGAAGGTCTCAAGCCCGGGGACAAACATTGCACCTATCAATGACAAAACGAATGGCTGACCGACATTGTATGGATATTGTTTCTTCGCACGCTTGCGGTACCCTTTGTCATAATGATTGGAGGTCATTAACATTCATACACTTTTTGGTTGAGAGATCCTCATACACAATAAAATCTAATGCTGTTAAATCAGGCAAATGCAGAGGCCAAACTACAGGTCTAGCACGATCGATTCATCTCCCAGGAAAATTAATATTAAGCCATTGCCTAGGAACACTGCGGAAAAACTTGTTTTTATTTAGTTTTCTACCGTCGGTGGGAAAAGGAAGATAAAACAAATTTATCTCCAAAATACATTTTGAGTTAGTTTTCTGATCCATTACCACTTACTAAAACTTGGCTGTCTAACTTGGGAACATTCTGTATATGTTTGTTTAATAAATTACTCACCAAGTGAATGGACGTACCTTTTAGTTAAATATTCATATTAAACCTGGAGAGATTACATTTATTTAAATAATATGTTTAGGACTAGCATTATGGTCTGGTATTTAATTCTGACCTCTTAGAGTGGGAACTGTCTGAAATGAATTACCAATTATGTTAAATTCTTTATGAGACCTAGATTATTGTCACCTGGTTGTCTAAATACCAATATGATATTCATAAATCAGAAATATTTAAGGAGATAAACACTATGTTTTAATTTTTCTATCCTGGTTTTGTAATTTTAAATGTTGTAACTATACGCAAGATTATCATATTCATACATTTAATAAAAATTTTAAGTTATGTCTGTACATTCAAATTTTTGTGGAACTTCTGTTTTTTCTGGGTAGAACAAACAAAACATTTTTAGAAATAGTGTATGTTTGTTTTAAAACTCCTAAAGTATTCATTGGGTTGGATCATTATTTCGGGAACATGGTTAAGTTATATATCCCTTCATGCTGTCTCATAACGGAGCGAACCAATGTCTAAATAACTGGGCCTAAGCAGAAAACATAAGTCAAGGCTGCTCGGCGTGGGTACAAAGTATTTTATACAGCCAGTAAATGGGACTAAATAATGAGGGTGTGCGTGCATGTTTATTTGGAAATCCCTGTACGCGCATAGATCACAGAGTTGGTTTCATTCTTTTCTAGCATTTAACCTTCTCGTTTATGTTGAATGCGTTAGCGCTGCTAATAATATTCTTGCTTATCGCCTGGTACTAAGCCAACATACAAACTTAGTTTGGTATGTTTTGGTGTGCTAGGGAGCTTAATATAGAGTGCTTCATTAGATTTATTCGATTTTTGTTTACTACGTAACAATTTTAAACCATTTATTTTTAGTTCATTGCAACAATACTTCCACGTAAGACTGCATTTGCATCTTAAATCTAAATACTTTCTCGGTATTTTACAGTTTTGCTTTTAAACTAATTGTGACTATAGTATTTATCTTAAATCATAGATTTAAACTATTATATTTGGTGTATATTGCCTTGATATATCCATTTAAGAGAAGCACTGTTAATGCGCTTGCATTTTCTCCTTAAATTTAGGTAGTTTTTCGGTTAGTTTATGGCTTTGCGTGAAAATTAGTTGTTTTTTTCTTAGATAACAAATTTAAATAAATTATTTTGGTGCTCATTAGGGTAATGATTTCACATAAAAGATACAACCTTAAAAAAATATTTAAACATTTAAACTAACTCTTTCGGTGTTTATTTCAACTATGCTTCCTCATAAGAAAGCCAATATTAATACTTGGGAAGCCAACTAATTTAAATTATTTTTGGTTTTCATTACAACAATGCCTCTGCGTAAGCGATCAAATCTTGATGCAAGGACTGAAATTATTAAACATATACATTTTGGTTCCCTACTTCAAATAGTTGTTAATGTGTGGTGTCGTTGACATGTACACATTTACCTCTCCTTATATTAATCTGAAATGGAGCTTTTGGTAAATTAGTTGATTTGCTGGGGAAAAAAATTAATACACCAGACTTAAATGTGAATGAAGCTGTGGTAAAACTCAAGTACTAGCATATTTTTTAATATAACAATGAAACAATATATATCATATATATACATATATATTCAACAAGCATATGATATAATAATACATTTACAATTTTTGATAAATTGTGCATATATATATATTAATAAATTACATAAAGCCAAAAACATATCCCATCTAATTGGCTCTAAAAAACTGAAATAATATGTTTTTAAATTTGTGTGGATATTGTTATAAGCCATAGACATTAAGGTACAAGCAACCATTACTCCGCAAATTTATCGATTTAGAAATTAATCTTAGTTTAAGTTACATTTCTTCACTTATATAAGATTATATATGCCAAATTATATCTTGTATTAAATAAATATCCCGACACACCTAATTTTTCAAGTATAGCCCGAACGGCAGTAAGACATGTAGGAAAATAATAAAGAAGAAAAATGTTATTTAAAGGTTTATTATTATTATTATTATTTAGCAACGCGTCTTACTACCCGTTTGGGTTATATGCTTTAACTACTAATTACGCTAATGGACTATGAATTGGGAAGGTTGAATTAGAGGAAGCGAACCCGCATTAGCGTGGAGGGAGAGTGGAAAACAATTAAAGAACCCCCCCCCCCCAGTTCACCGGATCGAGATTCGAACCTTAATCTCCCCGTACTCACCAGTCGAGCTCAACACTACTAGCGCGTTAGCCAACCACGCCACCGAGGCGGGTGTTATTTAAATGCTTCATGTAATTATTTGATCTAAAAATATGACTAAAATTATAATTTTATTGGGAATTTGTTTAACCTTAATGTTAAGATGATCGTAGGGATATGACAGATGGATGGATGTGTCTACGTAGAATAAATTGGTATTCCAATATTGGTCTAAATTCATTAAAGCACAAGTAGACTAACATACAGTTTTTAAATCCTAGGTTCAGAAAAAATTCTTATTAAGTATTCGTGGGTATTTAAAATGTACTTATTGCTACGTTAGCCATGTTTCATTCAATTTAAGAGGAAAAATTACTTCAATTTTCAACTAAGTGAATATGGCCATACAGGAATTGGATCAAGGATCTGTGAATTTCCACGCCATTGCTCAACAACTGTGCTATCCTAGTTTGTCCTGTAACTGAGGTCATTCCTATCTCTATGTCTTGTGGACACAACAAAATTATATTTTATTTTGGTGACCTGGTAGTTTAGGGGTAAGGGGTCGGACTTCTGTTCTGGGGTCCAGGGTTCAATCCTCGGTCCCGGCACAGATTTATCTGATTACCAAACTCTTCCTTCACCTCTGACAAGACGTGTATTAATCACAACTTGTGAATGTGGGGAATTCCAGGCCTCCACCGTGGTTCAGATTCCACGTTAAACTGTAGGTCCTCCATTTCATCTCACAATCACCCTACCATTACTCATTAGCGTAAGTGCGTATAACCCGAACGGGCAGTAAGACGCAGCGCTAATAATTATAATATATTTTATTTTAACAAAATACATTTAAACTAATGAAATATTGTGTCAAATGGATAATGGAAGATTTTTAAGTTTTGGAATTGGAAAGAGAAGGTTGACATGAGGGGATGGGGATCAAAATAAGGATATTTGGGGGTTGAAAGAATTGCCGTCTCCCACTACCAATCTTCTATCGCTGGACGGGACGCAAAGTTTCTTTATCGTGCGGCTTCATGCTATCGTATTGTTCTGCTTCTTTATTTTTTTAACCCTTTTTTCTTTGTTTTTTCTGCCACTGAAGTTATTGTTTCCTCATGACAAGCGAACAAAATACTCTCTACAGTTTTGGATAGCTTTGGATGGTGAATGGAG
>CABFVX010000396.1:216681-265165 GCA_902151425.1 Timema shepardi
GGGGGGGGGGGGGTTGAGTAGAGAGTAGGAAAGTGGACCGGCGGACCAGAAATGTCATTTTGTGGAACCGGAAATCACATCAGAACCTAGAAAACGTCATTGAGAGTATCGATATATAAGACATAACATAGAAAAATAATATTTTTTTGTGTTTGTGTTCTTGTTTTTTAATCCTCTTTTTTGAAATAAAATTATATATAAGTTTTTAATATAGAATCATATTTTGTTACTATAACTTAATATGAATAAAATAATCATGAACATAACTTTAATTCAGGCAAAAAGTTTTATTGACTATATATTCCTATAAAAATGCATTTTAAGGCTTTGTCTGTTGAACACAATGCAAAAACTTTGCTTCAGCAAAAAACTTAAGTAACTGTTAGTACTCTCAAAGGTGACCTGGATGTCTAGGGGTAAGGTGTAGGACTTTTATGTTGGGGTACGGGGTTCAATCCTCGGTCCCAGCACAGGTTTATCTGATTACAAAACCCTTCCTTCACCTCTGACAAGAAGTGTATTAATCACAACTTGAGAATGTGGGAAATGCCAGGCCTCCACCGTGGTTCGGATTCCACGTTAAATTGTAGGTCCTCCATTTCATCTCACAATCACTCTACCATATACACATTAGTGTAAGTTCGTATAACCCGAACGGGTAGTAAGACGCGATAATAATAATAATAGTAATTATTATTATAATCATCTCAAAAATTTCCTTAAGGTTGCATACAATAATTATGACGTTTATGGGGATCAAAATATATTCTGTATTCAAAGCACATTTTAAGTAAACAATGGGTATATGTTTCAATAAAAATCCGTTCATTTAAACGTATAATAAAATAATAAAATTCTTATATATGTTGAGATTATTATTATTGTTTATAAAATCAGAAAGCTTTGGGTACACACAATTCTTTTGAATTATCTTATATACATTACTTCGTTAATAACTATTTTTAAATGTATAAGGAAATAAGTTTACCATATAGTTTAAAAGAAACAATAGTTATGATGATTAGTCCATTTAACAACACAGTACTCTCCTATGAACTACATTTTAAACTAATAACACCGATAGTATAATAATGTCACCATAACCTGCAATTAAAATGGAAATACTCAAGAAAAATAAGCTTAATACCATTTTCTTAAGGAATTTCTTCAGGCAAATACGGGACCCTTTATTCTAATAATGCCCTGATTTGAGTGTGTGAAATAAACAAAATTAATAGTATTTTCAATTATTCTTATTTCGAGTATTTTAAAAGTTGGTTTCTGGTGGCACATCATGGACTGGACTGATGTATCTACGTTTCTAGAGTTTTAAAACACTTCACTTCAGTTTTATCTGGTGAAGTCACTCTGTACATGCAAGAGCCACTTCAATACTAACCAAGTAACGCTTGGGGGAAGGGACTTTGAAAGATAGAGAGACAAAGATATAAACAGGCGGAGGGATTCTTCTATCAACCGATGTGGTCATATTGCTTTAACACTACGTTATTTTATTATATATTCAACTTGTGCCAATCTAATGTATATTAGCTCACACAATCACGTGACTTTTTCAACTCTCAAGAGATCATCTATGTTTCATGAACTACCCTTTTGGTTGGTCTCCCCTTGACCTAAATGTCTATGTGAGTGTGTGTTGAGGTCATCACCTATAAGCTTAATTTCGTTCAGTAATCAACCATATCAAGAAACTGTAATGTTGGGGCCTCACTCGTTTCGTATTGCCTTTTTCTCTTTTCTCCCACTGTGTATGCCCTTACCCCCCTTGATGACCGCTTTGGGCTGCGCTGTTGCTGCAACACGTGATTGGCTGACACCTGTTCTCCCCTTCATTTTTCCTTCTCAGTCTTGGAGTTGATTTAATATACCACCCGAGCAGAATAAGATACAGAACTTGTAATACCTTACGACTGATCGTGTCTTTAACTGTACCTTCTCTACTGTAGCAGTTAATCTGAGTAGGCCATGGCCGGAATGGAGTCCAGTGGAGTCAACGCAAGGGCAAACTCATAGGTAGTATCCCGCCTCACCTGGAACACCAACACCACTATCACTGGTGAACTAGAAGTGCGCCGCCAGTTCTACCACTGGGGCTACAATAACGCTGCGCTGTCACAGCTGATTTCTACGTCTGAGTTGGGTTTCGCACGGACTGTTTGCTAGCCGGACTGGCTAATTCCCGTCTACGTACGGTTTGTACTGTTGCTCGCCGAGTTGTGTATCTTATTGCTATGTAGGTGACCTGGCGGTCTAGGGGTAAGGTGTCAGACTTCTATGCTGACGGCCGGGGTTCAATCCTCGGTCCCAGCAAAGATTTATCTAATTACCAAACCCTTCCTTCACCTCTGACAAGCCATTTTGTGAATGTGGGGAATGCCAGGCCTCCACCGTGGTTCGGATTCCACGTTACTCACAATCACCCTACCATTACACATTAGCGTAAGTGCGTATAACCTGAACGGGTAGTAAGACGCGGTGCTAATAATAATAATTTTGCTATGTAATTATCAAATTATAGTGACGAGTAATGGGAAGGTTACTAAGCATCGACACAACTTATTTGGGAGTCGTGAAGAGTTCGTTTCTTTCTAAGTCAATCCCCTGATAAATTGATGTATTTAAGTATCGAACTAATTAGGCTGATATTACAAGAGATGTCACAAGAGTCAACTAGGGCCTGGTGGTTAATGAGCAGATATAGTTTCTTGCCAATATATGCTACTTGTGTTATTTATTGTGCTAAGCGGCTTATCCGCATGAGTTTGAGCTACGTTAGAATTATGTTTGTATACATCCATCACTATGGCTATGTTGCTAACTAACGTTAGATTGGTTGCTAAGCAATGTTGTTTGAATAGCCAAGAAGGGAACGTCTTGAGTCACTAGTGGGGAGTGCTAGATGTGTTTTGATGACCTAATTAAGTCTCTTGGCCCTTGATAAGTATCGTGTATTGTGTTATTATGGGATCTTATATGTTACTTCTTATTATTGGCTCTGCCCTCGGGCCGATTTTATATCTTATTGCAAGTTTATTTGAAGGCATGTAGGCTGCCTCCTTATGTGGTACACTCGTTGCACTTGGACTTGTTGGGTATACCTTGTAAACAAGTTTTGTTCATGAGTGTGGCCTCTATGGCTCTAGGCTGTAGCCATTTTGCCCTAACTGGGGCTAGCTATCCCCGTATAAGAAGGACTAGGCTAGCACCTCCTCATTGTGACTATGATGTTAACTCACTATTAGTTGCCATAGATAGAGCGTTTAATTGATTAATTGCTAGATGCCTAAGTAGCTAGGATTCTTAAGAACCTGAGTGGGTACAAGCTGATGGGTTAATGGTCATGTTCTTTGAGGTAAAAACATTAAACCGAGCGAGCTCTTTCTTGAAGTCAGTTCAAGGGATTTCTTTAAATGTTTATAATTAATGACCCGCCACTGTTCACTTTGTTGCAGTGGGCGAGTTGTAGGGATTGTCTTCTCGGGAGACTTTATGATCTTGAATATTGATCCCAAAGAGTAAGTTGCTTTAGTTAAACCCTATTGGCTCATTTGCCTGTACTCACAAAGCTCATTATACTGGACGTTTTGTTTTCAGTTTATTATGTTTTTCTTTATCTACTTAGTGTGGTTTTACACTTTACAATCACATTATATTTATTTTAGAAGACAACGGAAACCAAATTAACTATCCTTAATGTCACATATTTTACTCTGTTATATTCCTCATTAATAAAACGCTGTATTATTTATATTTCCTTCTTTATGTGTGTGTTACCTTCTCTAAACCTTTAAGGAGGGTACAAACTTAGCAAAACTTTAGTCTGATGGTGTACTGATTATAATCTATCAAGCAGTAATACTATGGTCCAAGTACTCCCTGATGAAGAAATGACATATCTTATGATAACTATCTCAGCGATTGTATTTTACTGATTGCAGATATAAGTTTACCATAAAAAATTAACCTTCTTATGTGATAAAATGGTCCAAGGCGTCTCTCTCACAACATTATTGACTACTGGTGATGGAAAGTTAAGAGTTATAATCCCGTTCGGGTCTAATGATGGTCGTTTTGTTCTAAAAGGTTTCCTCCTTTTTTGTTACCTCTTTAGCACCGCATCTTACTACCCATTAAGGTTATGCGCTTAAGTACTAACTAGGTTAGTGGGTTAGGAATTGGGAAGGTTGAATTTAGAGGAAGTTAACTCGCATTTGCGTGGAGGGAGATTGGAAAAGAATTTATGAAAAACATCCCCAGTTCGACCGACCGAGATTCAAACCTTGATCCCCCCATCGTCGGCAGCCTTGCTCAGCACAAAACTAGGGCGTTAAGTAACTATGCCAAAGAGGCGGGTACAGTTTCTTTCTGGTACTCCACAAAAACACGTATACATTTCCTCAAAATTCTACTTGTCTCATTCTTAAAACAGGGGTTGCCAGATTTTTGCTAGACCAAACTGTGACAAAAAATTTGAGTATCACAATTTTATTTCAATTTTTACGGCACATTAAACAAATGCCTTTCACATATTACAAAAAATAGAAGAAGCATTATTAATTTAATAAATAAAGACAGGAAAAAGTTTAAATATTTATATTTGCCATTAGATTCTGCCTTTATCTTGAACTGTCTTTTCGCCATGGTTATGCTTAAACACTGTAAGCTTATTTTAATATACGAATAAATTTCACAACAATGAAACAAACATATCCCTGCATATGCACTTACACTCTCACAATGATGCAACGAGGTGCTAATTCAAAGAGGATGTAATCATTAAATTTAAAGAATAGACGGGACTTTACCCAATTGGGTAATACTTATACATACTAACTTGACAAACATAATATTACTCTCATAAAACATCGATTGCGGGGTAAAAGAAAACAAAACAAAAACAATTAAAAACTGGGACCATCGTAGTCCCAAATTGGTATTTCGGAACACCGGGACTATCATCTAAACAATGCAACCTTTCCGGAAAACCGAGACGTCTGGCAACCCTATATAAAATTATATCATATTTATTAAATGTGCGTAAAACCAGAACGTGGTGAAAACAAATATTTAATATTTAAAGGACAAGAATGGAATGAGAGGCTAATACTGGCCCATGGCTTACTTTTGTTTCAAGCAACCATCACTAGAACTTCGTTAGTTACATTTCTAAACAAAAAGCAAAATTACTTATCTAATCCTAAAGATAATTATTATGTGTCAGTTTGTTTTTTGTAGATTTAAAATAAAGGACAAAAACATTTTGGAATTGATTCTATATAATATTTAGTAGGAAAAACTAATAATTAAAGAAATAATTCATACAAACTGGAATTAAAGAAAAAAATCATATATTTGTAAGTTACCAAATATATGATGACAGATCATGTCAGTTATCAAGTCTACTAGAAATATTTTATTAAATTCTGATAAAGAGAATTCTGAAAAAGTTGGTATTACTTCCTTTAAATAGAGAATATTTCATTTTATAGGGATAAAAAAACAATATAAAGTCATCAATCTCTCAGGCCTCAAAAGAATTCCCACTCTTACTGCCCTTGTTTCGCCTGGAACGAAGACTTTGCAACGTTTTGAAATTTTTAATTTACGTGTCTTTTCATTTAAATACACGTCATATATTAGTTGGTAACAAAGGGTTTTTTTTTCAGAAACTTGGGAATTTTACAATTTGCTATCGCAACAAGAGCACCCTCCAAGTTATTGTAAGGAAAGGGAGGGGAGAGGGATTGGGGAATTGGTCTTAACCCTCGTTCTAGATTCACTCCTCCTCATTTCAAGGCATTTTTCACTGGTTTTTCTTTTTCTTACAATACTTTTTAACTTCAACTTTTGATGGGAAAATCTTTTATTTTGTGAAGAAAAAAACACAAGATCCACAAGACAGAAAAAAAAGTAACCATAGCAACGTTGCAAAAATGTCTCCAGTTTTGGTGAAAAGTTGCAAAAAATAAAAGAGAGGGGAAAAGACCATTTCTTTAGAACAGTTTTTGAAAGTCAGTGGAACGGTCTCAACCTTTACTTGAAAAAAAAAATCATCCCCAAACGCTTCATCTTTTTCCTTCTTACCAGTGAACTCATCACGAGACTACCAAATGGAAACCAGATCGACTTTTCCCGAAGTTAAATTTACATTTGATCTGAATGCACACACAAGGTAAAGAGAAGACATGATCAAAACGGAGAGAGGAAACCAGAACGAGGCAGTTAAAATTCGAACAGGGAAATGAAGTTGGGAGACAATTAGCCACAAATATTGAGGGCAAAAAAAAATACACTTAAGGAAATAGCTTGTAGCTTGAGAGAAAAAGAAAATTATAAATTAAAAAAAAAGGATGAGAAAATAACAAAGAGGACGCAAACAAAGTTGTTTTTTGACATCTAATTTTTAATTGCCCGTCTGGAGCGTACGCATTCAATTACACAAATGGAGTATGGTTGATGAAGTTATAATTTATAAGAAACTCCTTCATATTTTCATGGAGAGACAGTTGGAAAGCGTTTAGAAAAATATTGTACACATAACAGGGACTCGATCCCTTACTTCTCCGTCGTTGACAAACAAAATTAGACAGCATTAGTCCGCGTGCCCATCAGTGCGGGTAAGAAAGTAATTAAACTATAATCGAAGGAAGAAAGTTTAATTTAAGTCAAAAGCTGTTCATATTATGTAATTTATATAGCTGTATTTATGTGATAAATGCAACTAAGCATTAATAATTACTCAATATAATATTGGATAAGGAAAGAGAAAATAATAACAATGTCCTTGTTATGCTAATGCGTGTTACAAATAAGATTGAGAGCAAAATATATATTTTAATATGTGGTATAAACACTATTTTCATCAACAACTTAATCTAAGGGGTAGGGTTTGGTAGTGAAACCTAACTAAAATGCACCCAAATCATCGTGGAAAAGTAATGTGGACACCACAGTTGTAAATATCGTGCAGAAAAAAATGGCCCAAGGGTACGCGACTGATATTACATTCCAGACCACCCAATCACAGAAAGTCCTCTCTATTGTGAGCCTGTCGCTTTATACAGCGTGATTACCGGTGCTGGTATTAATATGGGTTCAATATAGATATATTGTCACACAATGACACTACCATTACATGGTTTATTTATTTTTATTACAAAAAAATAAAGTTAAAATAAATGTAAAATTATCTGTTCAGAAAAATCCTCAAGCTTAATCCAAATAACTATGTTATTATTTGGCTTAAGACATCTAAAGTTTGATTTAAATTTGAGGGAACTATTTAACAGGTAAAAAAACACTAGAACCATTTTAATATATTTATAAAATAAAAACATGTAATCTATAACTGTCACGTTCCTTACTACACTCAATGTCATTTTTGAGGGAATTGCATGTCTTATGTAGAACATTTTTATCTCCACTCTCTCTCTCAATAAACTGTTGCTAAATCTCTTCACTTTCAGTTATGTCTGAAGGTGGTTTGTTGGGTTAAGAAGTAACTACTGACAATCTCAACCAACCAGTGTTGCAAAACTTGTCTTATATATGAGAGAATATTGACCACAAAAACGAGAAAATTACAACGCTGTTTTCCAATAGTAGCCATGCTGTTTCTTCAGCGATGATATCCAATGTAGTTATAGGCTTTTATTAAAATGATATCTATGTCTACTGCAACAAAATTTGTTTTTATATCCTTTAAGTTCCTTTCTATCGTAATCCCACTATATTAATACGAAAATAGGAGGACCACTTAGCCTGACACACGTGGAACCATTAACACATAGTAAATTAGTCTAATCAATCAAATTAATTCTTATTCCTTATGGCCTCGTTCGTCGACAACTTATGTAAGCTCCATTCGTCTTTAGTTAATGTGATTAAGGTGATAGGGGGAAGGGAAAAAACTATTGATTAAAATATTTTAGTTTTAGTTACAATGTTTTAAAAACTCTTTGAAAGCTTCTAATTCAATAAAGGAAGAAGACGACTCATATAATACATTAACGATATAAGCATGAAAATTAGAGTGAATTTGAAAACATCATAACTGTATTTGTCCATAAAGAAAGAATATAAAAAACACTATAGAAAACAATTCCCAATAGAGCAAGATAGTATTAGCCTCTAAGTACAATGTCAGGTTTCAGTAGTTTTTACAAAGCACAAGAGTTGCGCTGAGGCTAAGTCTTAACAAAAATCAAATTCAACCAAAAGGACCAGATATAAGCTATTCAAAATAGTTGGGTATGTTTTATAAGGGTAAGTTGTAGGAACTAAGCCTTTTCAATCTATAATAATACTAACAAAGTTTTATCTGAGCTACATCAGATAATTTTATGTCACCTTATTATAAAATAGAGGAAGATTGTTGATACCTCCATTTCTGGCTACATACACAAAATACAAGGCGTATCTAATCTTGTTGTAGAAAGGGAGATCAGGGTTTAGGTCCTGAGTGGGTACACTAAGGTAGTTGTTCTATAATTTTTTCTCACTCCATATCTAAATAAATAAAGCTATATTTTATTTAAAATTCTACCATCCTCATCCCCTCCCTATTAGCATAGCTAAAATGCATATAGAATGAACGGAAAGTAGAACGCAGGTAAAACAAATCACTACTTTGGTATATACCACGTTTACTCGTCTTATTAGCCTTTCGGGTCATTTGCATATATATTGTTGGGTTAAGGATGATAAAGGTTGAATCTAGAGGAAATGTACCCGAACTTACGTGAAGGTAAAATATTTAGGAAAAAAACTTTATACATGATGGGAATTGAAACCCAGTGCACCTTCTCATTAGCAATACAGCAATACAGTTGATTGTGAGCTTAACACCTTAGAAACCATATGACCACCTAACGTGTATATATAATTAAACTAACAACATTTTGGTTATGATTCCCTATATTGTGGCAAAGAACACGCTGGAAAATATAACAGATTTTTTTTATTATTTGAATATGCCCTGTATAAATTAATATGTAGATGTTTCTTTGGACTACAATCCATTTAATAACTAAACGGTTATTTAATTAAATGTATAAATACGTCCATCAAATACTATTTAATTACTTTTAACTTGATGGGTGATTTTCGAGAAGATACAATTAAATTAATGTAAATTGATTATCTTTTTAACATAATGAATATGACATTGACGGTGTGAACTTGAAAAAAAGATGATAAAAAGTAAAATGTAATTATATTTATGATTTATTTCGTCATTAGTGCTAGAAAATAATAATTACATTAATGAATTAACAAAAATGTCGAATCAGACTTTTAGTTGTAAGAAGTCATGGAATATATTAGATTAATCTTAACATCTATTCAAATATATACGTATTTATATGTATATATATATATATATATAGACAAAAAATTTAAAATAAACCATTTATTATATTAACTAATGTATCAAGAAAACTCATAAATTATTTCATAAATGAAACATTAATTTCTACACAAATGAGACATTAATAACCCATTAGGAAAACTCAATAGCGCAAGGCTCTAATTCTACTCTTCAGTATTCTTTTCTTCACATTTAAAGAAAATTATATTTCTCATTTAAGTACCATTTCATACCGAACTTTTATTTCCTTTTACGCCTTCTTTAGCCTCTCTAAATAAAATAGAACCAAAGCGAGTGAATTAAAAAAGAACTTACAGAATAAAAAAAATCATTTGTACGAGTAATTTCTTTTGTTAAAATGTTATAAGCAAAGAGAGGATGACCTTGTGAATGGTTATAATTACTTTGCCAATATACTTTCCTTGTCTTGAAAGAAGCGTAAAAAGAAATAAAAACATATCTTTCGATGTCATAAACTTGAAGAGAAAAACTTTTTAGGGCAGAATCGAAGTACTGTTACGTTTAACAGTTTAAAGAATGCAGCATTGTTTAAAAATGTGTTTTAGTTTAAATGAAAATTTTAATTAGAGAATATTAAAAGATTAATAATTAGCAAGAGATAATATGGAAATTAATGTATGGATACAGCGTTGTAATTTATTTTTAATATTAGACAGTAACTAAAAAATGTTAAAATAGGCCTATATCAATATGAATACATATAATCAGATAAAATAAATTTATATATCTGTATATAGAATATACTTATTTTCAATATTTCTGTATATTTATATAAATGTAATGAAAATGGCTAAAATTCAAACTTAATTACAAACCTTTGTCTACGTTAGCCTCCAAACTATGCAGATTATATATATATATATTTATATTTATAAGTATTTATATTATCATATATACATATACATATGAACATATATCCATATATGCTCATAATATATTATATACATATTTATACAAATTCATATATTTATTTTTAGATATACGTTAGTATATATATATGTATACAGGTTGTATCGGAATAAATGTTACAAATTTACAGCGGTTGTAGATGAGCCGAAATGGAACACATTTAGTCAGGAAACTCATGTAAAGAAATGCCCTCCTCCCCCTCCCCTCTCATGCCGAAAAACGACAATGGTAACGAGCAGGGGGAGCTAGGCAACTGATTAGTAGAAAAGTATGTTCCTAGCGTTTCACCTGAAGATTTAATCTGTGTGCACACTACCCCATTTGAAGCAACGTTGCTGTAGTGTTAGCCCTGCGGCGTTCACAGTCGCGTGAGGACAGCCACTATGCAAGGCTACACGTTTGCGGAGCTGGCAGACATTTATCTAATGTACGGAATAGCTGGTGAATTGGTTGGGGAGGTCCCATTACCTGGTCACCCGCTCCTCTGACTTGCCTTTGGACTTCTACTTTAGGGTTTTTTTTTTTTTTGGGGGGGGGNGGGGGGGGGGGGTCAAGTAAAAACACTCGTGTGCGAAACCATTGTGGATAGCAAGAGTTCATCTTGATGACAGAATCGTTACAGCCTTCTACAGACAATATCATTGGCCCGTCAGTCATCTTCAATGACGTGTGTGAAAACATCATGCCTATGCACGTGCTTTTATACTTATATATATATATATATATATATATATATATATATATATATGTGTGTGTGTGTGTGTGTGGTTAAAAGACTCTCTCATCAATGTTAATGTTGCATAGAATAAAATAATTTCGACCTCCATTGACTATTAAATTAAATGCATTAGGTTTTTATAAATACTAAACAATCAATATTCATGTAACATAAGCGAAAGTAAGTAGTATTTGTATTCTCCAGCCAAATTATGAGGTATACAGTTCAATATTTTCCTGAACCACTTGATTATAATTATACTTTCCACGATTACATTTTAACCGGGTGGATATATATATATATATATCCACCAGGTTAAAATATAACCGTAGGGAAAAAAATATCCATCAGGTTAAAATATAATCGTGGAGAATATAATGATAATCAAGTGGTTCAGTAAAATATTGAACTTTATACCTCATCATTTGGTTTGAGAACACAAATACTACTTAGTGCCACTTATGTTACATGACTATTGATTGTTTAGTATTTATAAAATCCAAATATTTTAATTTATTAGTCAATGGAGGTCGAAATTATTCAATTATATGCAACATTAACATTGATGAGATAAAACTTTTAACCACCCTTATTTTTGGCCAATCATTTCTTCACTGTTGAGGGATGGATAGATTATTCATAGATATGAAGACAAAACAAAAATTCTTTGAAATATATAAATAAGGGGTTAAAATTGTGTTTGGGTTAATACGTAGAAAAGAGGTTTTATTGGTATTTATTGGCATTTATTGTAGAAAAGAAACGGGTTGGAAAACCAAGGAAAAACGTATTCCAGATGAATACACCTTAATGAACAAAGATGGGGATAGGTCAATGGATGCGTGTGCAATAGGCTAAGGGATGGAGAGATTTTTTTTCCACTTCGTCTTACCACTCGTCCCGGTGAGAAAGAAATTAATATTGGATGATAAATGTGAAAATAAGTGTAGATCTACCCACATTTTGGTTGAGTAAAAGTTGAAAATCAATTAGAAAATAAAAGCCTTAATAAGACCCGCTGGGAAATTTCTTATACATTGAAAACCGTACTAGATGATCTCACCAATTTGGGTGCAAATAATGCTATATAAATACCAATTAATGAGGTAGAGAGAGAAATCTCGTTCATGTGTGAAAAGGGTGAGTTTATCAAGTTTCGAACATTTTACACGTCCGCCCATCCGTCTATCAGAAGACATCCCTTTGCCTTTCCCTTAATTCACCATATACTCTTTCCCCTGCCCAAATTCGTCCACCTCCCACCCCAACCTTAACTACTAAAGGAAAGGTTAGCTCGGACAATTAACCTTCTCTAGTTCTATCGCCCGTAACCCACCACAAGCTTCCATAGCCTTCCTTTCCCCTACCTTCAACTTTCTCAAAGAGAACCCCACAAGCTCGCTCTTTCTTTCCCCCTCACTCCCCCGTCTGCTCATCCTGTCTACCTCCAATCCCGATGCACACATCGACCTTTTAAGGATACTCGAGTGGCCAGATACGAATCATATTGTGAGCTACTGTGCTAGAACTATTACAGTGTAATTATATCATCGTAATGGATGATTGAATACATAATTTAATTTAAGAGTTTATTTTTTGATGCACGCTTTTATTCTGGTACGCAAGCTTATGTCGAGTTAAATTTTAACTTATTTGATAAGAATGGAAATAGTAAATTATTCCAAACCTTTCCTTCATCTCTGAGAAGATGTGTTTTATTCACAACTTGGGTCTGTGAGGAATGCCAGGCCTCCACCGTGGTTCGGATTCCACGTTAAACTGTAGGTCCTTCATTTTCATCTCACAATCACCCTACCATTACACATTAGCGTAAGTGCGTATAACCCGAACGGGTAGTAAGACGTGGTGCTAATAATAATAATAAGTAAATTATTCCAAGAAACTGTGTTTGCATTATCTTGGAGAAGATGAACCTCCTGTCCATAATCCTCTTTTAGGAACTTAAATACAATGTTGCTGGTGAAGGAAACTGACAAAGGAACCGTCTAAAACGACGCTAATATTTCATCATATTTCTTACTACCCTTCTGAGCTATAAAAATGTTAATAATGCTTATCGAGTAGAGACGAGGAAGGTAGAATTGAGGTTAAATATAACAAACTTTGCATGGAGGGAAACTATGGGAGAAAAACACTCTCAGTATACCCAGCCTGGATTTGAGGCCTCGAATTCCACATCAGCGAGAAACTGGATTGGAAGGGCCTGACATTTTGAACACGTACCCACCAATGCGGATAATATTACCACATGCGAGAGAGCTTTATGACAACTATATTTATTCCTTTAACTAATCATTCCATTGTTAATTAATTGTTCATTTTGTGCATAGCCATGTCCCCTAAATTTCCTTGGCTTTCCCCATCTTATTTAATTTCTTAAAACGGTTTAATATCACTAGTGGTTATGACGCTAATGACCAATTTAATGCTGAGGCTTATTTAAAATAAAATATATTCGGAAACGTGTTGATGATAAAAAATAGTTCCAGTCTTTAAATATAATTGTATTATATTAATATATATTTTGGTCGCCGATGCGCAAGAAGTGCGTGTTACCCTTTAATTGTGACGCGGTACGATAAAAGTGGACGTATCTACACCCAGGTCAATATTTAGTTATTGATTTCACTGGAAAATTCACAAATTGCTGAATAAACTGATGTAAAATGTGTAAAAATATTCTAAGAATTGAGAAAGTTATGGCCATTTGGACCTCCAAGTTGAAAAAAGTGCGTTTTGAGAAAACAAGGGCTAAAGTTTTGCATTATTAAAAGACAAGTACCAAAATGTTTTCTCTGATGTCTAGGAAATAAAATATGAATCTATTTCTATTTGTTCTAAGACAGTGTATATAGAGTTTTTTGCGGTAATTAAAAAATATATTTTGATCCTAATCAGTATTATCAGCTGTCCTGAAATCTTTTATCAATGAAGATAAGGTCCCTTTTCCCGTGACACGTCACAATTTGAACTGGGAAGTTATGACACTTTAACCCAAATATCTACTTCAGTGGTCAATTGGGCTAAGGCACCACTTTTGCAATCGCAATAGACTGGACTGCCAATGGCGGGTCTATCTGGGATAAAATCACATTTAAGGTTTAATTGTTATCTTCCCTCCTAAATTGCTTCCCACTCTCCTTCCACGCATAGCCCCTTAAATTCAATATTCCTCATTCATAATATATAGGTTTAGGTAGCTATAGTCTGTTCAGCGTAGGAATTGTTTTCTGAAAGGCCTTTTTCCCTATCAGAAATCTATTATATAGTAGGAAATTGGTAGGAAAAAAGATATTTTAGAGAGTAGTTCCTACCGTGAATGGAGTATTCGCAGCGCTCCAACTGGTAGGGGGATATGCGGTGACAAAAAAGATGTATTTATAAGCTATATTATGTAAATCTAGGGTTTCACACAATCATCCAAACAAAATTTGGGAAAAGCATTGGCTCAATACTATACCGTGAACATTCCTTCATATAGATGATGAAAAAAAAAAAAGTCTCATATAACCATCACCAACTTTTGTTTTTCTGACTATTCCTCCTCCCCTCCAATGCTCCCCCTTCAAAAACACAGATTATTTTAGCAAAGTAAATAACTGTTTCGTATCTGTTTTTATTTTTAGGGATAAAAAGAGGAAGGGGACAGTAGAGAAAGCAGAGAGAAGTAAAAGAGGGGAGGAAACAGCAGGCGCTGATAAACTCATCTCGTTTCCAACTCGCCACAAGTTGCAATTTACGGGAGGGAAAACCTTTCCAGTCCATTGATCCGGAAGTAAAAAAAGAGAGAGAGAGAGGACGCCTCTCATCTCTCCTCCCATGACATCACTAACCACCCCTCACCTCCTTTGCCACTCACGCAAACACTCACGCCGCTACCACCAAGGCCCGCACACAACATGGCACGGAATACCATCAAATATGAAGTAGCGCTTATTAAAAATACCGCTCACATCTACACACCGGACTAACAATGTTTTCCCTCTCCCTTCCTCCTTACCCTCTACGATCCAAACTCGACTTGTTTGAGAACATTATAATACCAAAAATCTTGGTTGGAGAGGAAATTAAAACCTTGTTACTCATAGTCCTATTGTAATGTTTCATACGTATACAATTAATTTAATAATAATATGTCGCAATAGATTAAGAGGACGGCGGAAAATTTGTTCAAGCCTGAATGGTTAAAATTCTTTAGTGAGAATACTCATAAGGTCATTATTATATATATATATATATATAGGCCTATGTATTATTTTATTTATGTTAAGAGATGACAAATCAAGAGATGACTAATCGACAAACTGAAATACCAAGAGAGAAGCAAGAAGGTGACCAATGGGTTTTATTAAATGAAATTCGTATTCTATTATTAACATAATAAAGAAGCAATGAGAGTCGTAGAAGAGTACTTACTTTGATTAACTTTCAAGATTCTGTAATATTGTATAAAGCAAGAAGAATAATTATAATTATTGTAGAGACTCCCGTTTGGTTCTGCTAACGTTTTGTCAGTAGCTTAATTTTAATTCACGGTGTAAAAAAACCGTTAGACAGGCCACTTACAATCAAATTTTAATAGAAAGATTATTTGAGAAAATAATTTTAAAAATGTAGTAAGCCATGATAACTTTTTAACATATCATTGTTATTACTGTATACTTATTTATAAATGACAGAGCAAAGGGGGGTCCTGTTTTAAATCGCAAATTTGGCGTTTCGTTTGTGTGTAACGTGACTCTTGCCGTACTAGAGGAAAATTTTACTGAAATCTGCCAGCGACATGCTTTAAATCTAATCCAAATGACTCATTCATAATTTTTATCGCATATATTGTGAGATTGAAGCCTTAAGACACGTGAACTACATCAGCGTCTGAATGTCTAAGGCGTCACTCTTGCAATAGATTGGGCTACCGACTATGGGAGGATTAGGGCTAGAACGCGGGTCTGGTCTATTGAGTGTGATTTTCCCTAAATGTTTTTATACTCTCCTTTTTTCCGATATTGTTATGGTTCCTTTATATTTAACCTTGCTCAGCACTGATATGTTAGTGTATTGAGTCAACATGCATATGGCCCGCAAGAGTAGTAATTAAATGGTACGGTGCACCGCACAATTTATCACACATTGATCTTAAAACTTACATTTACTAAAAACTTGTAAGATTTGTTAAACTAAATAATAGGTCTATATATTGTTGTAAAAACATTACATCAAAGATCATAAATGAAATAATACACACTGATACTCTATGGCATTAAGAACTAGGAATACTGTGACAGAAAAATTGAGAAAAAAGAAATATCTATGCCCACCAAAGAGCATAAGAATCAAATTCATTTTAAAAGACATGAATTAAAAAGTATATATATTTGCTTATACTCCAGAAGTCATTGGTTTTATAAAAATATATTTCAAATAAAAGATTTTTAACTTTATTAGTACTAAAACTTTACAACGGTAAGTTATTTAGTATCTCAAATATTTATGGGGAAATGATCAGAAATGGAAAATTTCCCCAATATAAAGTACTCACAAAGTTGTTTTCACGGAAAAATGAGTGGTTTATATTGGTAAACAGTGTGTAGATATAAAATTTAATCAAAACAGTTAGATCAATTTCAAGATAATTGATGTTTTCTCTTTTTTAACTACAGTAAACTTCTCTTAGACTTAGAGTTGGAAATATAATTCCAAAAAACCCTCGGGAAAACTTTATGAAAATCCCAGATACCAATTTTTAGTCCAATTGGTAAAATAGTTTCGGCTCTAGCCCAAGGTACAAACAGACATACAGCGTTGCAAGAACCACATTTTTTGTTTTATGGGATCATGAAACGTAAACATTTATCAAAATCTCGAGTTTGAATTTTTTAACGGTCACTATACTTTCTTTACAAGGTGTAGATGGAAAGTAAAAAGTGGGAAAAAAACAACATAAAACCATACAATAAACAGTTATCCTATATGAAGAGACTATTTATATGTTTTCTGTATAAATTTATCACAAAGAAAACATATCAACTAAAAATCTAACGATAAGTCACAGGAGATATTTAAACTTGAAATTCAAAGAGTTAGGTCTCCAAAAAGAAACATAAGACTGGAGTAATGATAATAACAAAACGTAAATCTTCGCATGATTTACTTAGCATTTTTTAAATGGAGAGGTAGCTAGGTAAAATGATCACAGAACTAATATTAACTATAAAATGTGACAACCTCAGGTACATGACTTGACCTATGGCTATGTGAAAAGAGATCTAGAAAATGTTCTAATCGTCAAATAAATTGGACCATACAGTAAATGTAGATTAGTTCTTTATGAGTTCTCGCAACTAACTAATTTGTTTAAAACAGAATAGGTTAGTGTACTAAGTTTCAAAAATATTTTATATATTTGTTTATGTACCAGTCGTACTCCAACAAGAGCCTTGTGAGTTGTGAGACACTCTTGTCGATAGTCTCCAAGGCTTAAGATAAGAGAAATAACCGAACCCAGTACTTTATTGTTGAAAGACTGCCTAAACATCCATAGATGGTCTTTTATATCTGGTAGGGCCCTCTTTGAGGTGTACCAGGGTAGTGGTTTAACGGTATTAAAGGAGCTGAAGTTAAATACAGTAGCCCCATGGCTTCTTTGGTGCTGACTGACAGCTTTAAATAGTTACCAGACCAAATTACATATCCCTACGCCGAATGTGATGATCTGCAAAAACATGTTTCTAGCAGCTGTCACTTATGACGGTCAAAATTTAGGTATATACCTAAATGTTGACTCTCAGAAGTCAGCTGTGAACTGTCAGTCAGCACCAAAGAAGCCATGGGGCTACTGTAGATAAGACATTGTATATTAGGGTCATGGTTGGAATGGACCTTTCATAAAATACAAACATTTTTGTGATAAACTTTGATAATATTTGTATGTAGTGTTATTGTCATTTTATAGATATTAATATTATCTCCCAAAAATGATAACTGAAAACCTCATGACTTGAATTATAAATATTTCGAAATAGTTTTAATAAAGTTTATAGTTTCCAGATTTTTTTTCACTAAAATTCTACTGTAGCTATTTTATATCGTTACTAATGCGGAGTAGAACTTGGGTTTTGAATATCAATTTTTATTCAATACATCGTGTAAACCAAAACCTGCTTTAAAGTTAAAATAATATTTCATAATACTATAAAGCACATATTATTCCATTGCTAACGACACTAATAGCATGTTCCTCACCTCTTCTGTCATAACTTTCCCATGAATAGTTTGTCACAAAGAGCTCATTTACAAAATTATTTTTGTATTGATTTTATAGAGCTTAGCTTAAGAGTTAAGGGCAAACTAATGTGATTATTAAATAATCCCCTAACTCTATTTTTATTTCCGAAAATTTGTTAAATGTATGACCAAATATATTATTAACAGTATAAGTATCCGGCATTGCCCAGATTACTCACGCAATTCATTACTTGGTTAGCCTGGGCAACGCTTTTATTTGCTTAAACAGACAGGAAAACTCTTCATTTTAATTATTATTCTTAGTTTTTAATGAATTAAAAAATATTAAACATGCCAATATTGTGGTGCACATATCGTCTGAAAGATCACAAAGGGGCTTATCTAAAGTTTAATAAGTTTACAGGAGAGTCCTTTGAAAAAAAAAAGACGAAAGCTGCGCTTGATTACACTAACATGTAGCGTTAAATATTACCATATATATTTAAGTATTATTTTTAATAATGGCTAAAAAGCTACATCCAACAGTATATGTGTTAAAATTGTGACAGTTAATTGTATAGCCAGAAAAAAATCCGTAAGATACATCTATTTGTAATTGGATTTTTCAGAGATATATACTTTGGATTAATATTCAAAAAGTCTTAAGGAAATTAATTGAAATACTCTTTTGTCTTATGCGTAGTTTTCTAATTTATTAAATATAAAATAAAATAACCTGATATAATTGATGTTTTGAAAGGGTCCATTTCTACACATCCACAAAATAAATGTTATGCTTCAACTATCACTACCGTAAAGAAAAGATGTTTTCTTATCAAATTTATTCTTGTAGATAAAATAAATCCAAGTTAGCAAACGAAGGGTTTCAATGTTTGTTTGGAGACAAAGATCGCCAATAAAGAGAAGGGTAAAGAAAACTCCAAAAAAGTTATTTTACCTGACTTGATAACTGCGGTTTAAATTCCCTAAAGGAAGAGTCAAAAGAAAGTATATGATGGTAGGGGTAGGGGATTTATTTGGAGTATTAATATCATAACTCAAACTGAAGAGCACGTCCAATCAATTTGTTTGGAACAAAAGTTTAACTCAAAAGTCAAAGAAACTATGTTTTTCTCAATAAAAAAGAACGGGAAATATGAAAGACGTAATGGTGGACAAAAAATGAGAATAGATTCTGTAAAAAAGTCGAACTTTTTAAATCATACATTTCCAAACTATTTAATGAAAATGCACTCTAACCACCGAAATCATACTTATATTTTGTATTGAGACTTTCTTGTAGAAGAAAAATATTCTTAGTTAATTACTTAATGATTTTGGTTTGAAAATGTTTCGGCACAATCGTGCAAACTTTCTCATATTGATCTTGGAAATAAGTGTTCAAAAATTAGTTTTCAAATTTACTACTCTTGAGTACGTTCTCATCATAAAAACAAACACGTCTTCTTGTTAATAACCATAAAAATTATTTATATATTAATTTTAAAATCAATTATTGTTAAAATATTTTTAATAAATTTCAAATTTTCAAAAATATATAATTTTAAACTGCTTTCAAAGTTATTTTTAATTAGTAGTAATATAAATAATTCTTATTTATCATGAAGACACAATTCACCAACACCTATTTTGATTTCAATCTGAAAGGCCAATTTCAACTATCTATAGTTTGCCTTAAATAAACTACCATTAAATGAATTTACATTTGAAAAAATTAATATATTTTATTGTTTATCATGTAAAATAAGCCCCCCATATAAATTTTAAGAAATCATTAAAGACATTTTCAAAAGATTCAAATCTTACTAAAACCACTAATCAGTTAACTAGTACCATCGTTCTTGCGGAGGGAAATAGAGAGGATTTTAAGTCACCCGCCTCGGTGGCGTAGTTGGCTAACGCACGTTTCGTGTTGAGCTCGACTGCTGAGGATGGGGAGATTGAGGTTCGAATCTTGGTCAGGTGAACTGGGGGGGAGGGGTTTCCTAAATGGTTTTCCACTCTCCCTCCACGCAAATGCGGTTTCACTTCTTCTAATTCAACCTTCCCGATTCCTAATCAATTAGAGTAATTAGTACTTAAAGCGTGTAACCCGAATGGGTAGTAAGACGCGGTGCTAAATATTTATTTAAGATACTATGCTATAATTGTAGCCTTCTGGGGTTTCAAGTTCGAACCTACCCTTAACCCGCAAAACAAACTATACGATTTTGATATTTAACTTGAATGACCACCAAGTACAGTATTAAAATTGATATGACAATAAATAAACGTAAAGATGATAATAAAAATATATATATAATAAAGCGGTGTAATTAAAAAAAAAAGAAAACCGTCGGTGAAAGCGTGAGGAGGGAAGATAAAGGAAGAAAGATGTCCTTTTAATGCCGTGGACCAAATGAGAAGAATGTAACCAGAAGAAACAAATGGGAGAGGGAGAGAGATCGAAGGACAGAATGAAAGCGTAATCTTGAGGGCAGCCGCAGAAACTACAGAGTCACCGTCACCGCCGCCACGTTTCCTTCTCTTGTAATCACGTTACCCGCGAGAAGTTCGCGAGACTTCAAAATTGAATCCGTTGCCGAGCAGAGTTTTGGGAAAGGAAACGAAAAGGTCTAAGGGAGGGGGAAGGGGGGGGCGGTTGGAATCATGTAAACCTACTGAGAAAGTAAAAGGGACACGCCGAAGAGGTTCTAGAAACACCACCAAAGTGGGTTATATACTGTACGGACGCTGAGGTTACCAACCTGATTGCTCCTTGGGTCGTCGTCAGATCATGACGCACCCGAAGAGACCACTGTCAAACTATTCCACAAACCAAGTCAATTTGGGAAAGCATCTTTAGATGTTTCAATATTACAAAATAATATTTACATTATTTTATAAGACATTTGCAATAACAACAACTAACCATGTAGAGAATAAGTGTACACAGGTATTTTATATAATTTAAGTAATATATTATTCTATTACACGCACCAGTTGGCACGCAGACTAAATGTGGGAACCATATTCTTTTTTATAACAGGGATGTCGGGGCTAGAATCCCAATGGGAATAAATACTGTTTTTTTTTCTTTAATAAGTAGTCTCCCTGTTTCCTTCGATGCAAATTTATCTACATTTATAATCAACTATACAATAATCTTCGCCACATCATTAGCATAATTTAAATTGGCTTTTGCATTAATTATCATAAAAGGGTAAAAAGTCCATAGTTTTTCTATTGCACCCTCTTTAAATACTATATTAGATTTATTTAAGGAATATTCCACACCTAAAGATATCTCCGAATAGCTTGACGGCTAAATTATGTCATGATTAGGATTCACACTAAATTATCTTGGAGGTCAGTGCCTTAAGTACAATGTCTAAGACAACAATAATGTGAATTATACTTTTTATTCTACTTTACGTTTTACTATCCATCTGGGATATACACATTTAAATACTCTAATGGGGTTAAGATAATAAAGGTGGAATATGAAAAAAATGTAGCTGAATGTTTGGGAAGGAATAACGGGGAAGTATTTATAAAAAAATAACCCCAGAACAACCTGTGATGGTTTGAACCTTAACCTCCCCATTCACCTGCAAACGAAACTAAGTGAGATTCTTGATTCTTAGGTCACCTGCCCACACATTATTTAACTATATTGATTTATATTCAAAATTGTGTATCGTTACTTTGTTATTTCATCGCTTCCGGCAACAAACTTGCAGACAGCCTCACTCCGCATTTTTTTAACCCGTTATTATGTTAGTTACTACTCTCACAAAAGGAACTCTTGTGTGGTAGATTTGCTCCTTCTACCTCTTTGGTAAATTGTAAGACAAATACTTTTGTCACCCCTTTCTCCCCCAAAATACCTCATTATTCAGTCAAAGTAAGCACCCCCATTTTCCGCGAGAGTGTGACTTCACTTCTTTATTAAGTCGTTGTATCAACTTTGTGAAGACGTTCTGGAACCAAGTAGGAGACTTGTCTTAAGGTTGCCGCCTTGAAGAGAGTTTGTTGGCCTCAAGGCATTGTGTCACATCATCATGTGACCTCGTTGTGTGAGCACAGAGTTACTCATCTTCTCCATTAGAGATGGTTGCCAAGGGGAGGGTGGAGGGTCTTTGAACACTTTTAGTAAAGTCGTTTTATTTCACTTCTATTCGGCGGGACTCTTGATTCCGGGGATAAAATTGTACCGCTAGTAGTTAGTGTGTAAATATTTGGCAACAACAAGTTTGGTTACACCGATAGCTGTAAAAGCGCAAAACATTTTTTTTTTACCTGCCATTTTTGTCTCTCGGTTAAAGATATGTGCGATGTGATTCTGATCTTCTATTTGATATGCTAACTTGCACACGTCAGCAATTGTAAGGCCAAAAAGTAGCTCCTCTAATTTAAAAATGTGATTGACGAGCTCTTTTTCAATTTCAAGGGGCAAGGCAGTTGTACGCCCTAGAACATTTTTTTACTGTTATTAGCTTTAAAATTCTTGCAGTCTAAGTGGCGCTTCAATGTTAGCTTTGCAATACCGTATTGGTGACAACATTCATTAAAAACCATGTCCACATTTCTATAAGCTGCGAGGGCTCATTTCATATCCGATTCACTCCAAGCTCCTTATTTTCGTTTCGTCATTCTGTGACACACAACGGAAACGCGTGTTATTTATGTTTTTCCGTGGTGTTTTATAAATTTTGTTTAAAAAAATAGCAAATATGGTACCGGTATGAATTAAGAACCCACTCGTGGTATTTATGCAGCATCTTGGAGCTTTAAACATGACCTTATTTAAAGCCTCAAACTATCGCTAAGATAATAAACCATAGGTTACTTGTAGAATTTGTTATATTACAATAATAAATGCATGAAAACAAGTAAAACATAACTTTAGGTTTAGTATTTTCTTAGATACGAAGTCAAAAAATTATATCCAGATCCAATGAAACAAAATAACATTAATAAAAAGGTTCAATGTGGTCATACCAATGTAATATTTTCGCAGGCTACATAACACAATGGGAGGTTCAAAACACAGCCACTAGAGCACTCTACCATAATCATTACCAAGAAAATTAATGGTGATACGATTTAGGTGGTGGTACAATATAGGCAGCTTTCCCCTACAACCAACCCTCTCATCGCTAACTCATAAGCGTAGTTAGTACATATTCCTTTAACATGAACTGGTAATAAGCATGAAACTAAAGAAAAAAAAGTATTAAATATCTGCAGTTGCCTGTCACTAATGGTCACCACTATAAGGTTTTATATCATATTTTTTTATCCTACTGACAAGTTATTTTACACAAAATATATACTGTATTTGACCTAATATCCGGGCACTATATCTGTAGCTGTGGTAAAAAAAAAAGGGTTTTATTGTAGCTGGGGCCCTAATAATGCCCAGGCTAACATAATGGTAGCCGGAACATAGGTATTACGAGAATTTTTCATGGGCTTACCACCCTTCCGTATTACACATTGTGTTTAATTGTTTGAGAATAAAAATGAAATAATTTTTCTTGTTTTTTTTCTTTTTATTTGTTTCTGTTTAAATTTACTTAGGTTTTTTGTAGCCATAGCCCAAAAGTGGAAATAGGCTTCAGTCGTAGCCAGGGCTGATATTAGGTCAAATATGGTATTATAATTTATTTTGATTAGTGATTTTTTTCTTAGCACCACGTCATAGTTCCATTAATTTGGGTTTACACGCTTATGTACTATGTAATTACGCTAATTTGTTAGTAATTAGTAAAGTTGAATTTAAATTTAATATCACCAAAGAAAAACTTAAATCCTCTGATTTTAAGAGAAATTTCAGATAGCGTTTCAAACTCATATCAAGATATATATTTCAGCCTCAAATTTATAAAAAAATGTCAACCTTAAATACAAAATAGATAAATTAATAAACCTTGAATCCACAAAGAAGTTCCTACCTTTAATCCAAAAAGAAATTTTAATCCCAATATACAGTGACATTTAACCACTAACGTAATCACATCAGGACGAAGCATGGCGAGACTGCTAACTCAACCTGGATAAAGCATGCTTCCTATCGTGTAGCCTTGAAAGCTAGCAAGATTACCTTATATTGTAGGATTATATGTAGGGCCTAGGGCCATAGTGCAATCTGTTAGGGTGACACTGTTACCTTACAGGGTGAACGGAGTGTACATGTAGCTACTATAAGATATTAATATTCCCTTATTGCAGTTTTTTCTCTCCATATTTTAACGTGTCTAACCACTCATATCGCGTGTTTAGCTCAAAATTAATTTATTCTTAGGTGTTGCCGTTGTGAGCTAGAAGTGTGATAACTCATCCATGGAAGATACCCAGACAAAAGAAGATGAAAACTAACAGAATTCATCGTTGCGTGGTTTCCATTCGTCGACATTTCTTGTATTCGTCTGTTTTTTTGAGTTGTAGGAAAATGGTAGAGGTTTAGTTCTTTAATATCGTCTCACATATTTATTCTCTACAGTCATTCTTCTCTCAGATATCAGTATTAATACCTTCATAAACGATAAAAAAAAAAGCTAATTTGTATATAGATTTGGGCTAAAAGACTTAGCCTTTTTAGGCACGTGTTTAGGATTTGATTTAAGGCAGTGGTTGAAGGGGGCGACTATGTAACTAACACATACCTATAAAAAGGTAATATAAGAACGTTGTTCAACTCTTTAAATGATTGAGTCCTTATTGCTTGATTCGGGAAGCACTAAAATAGACGAGTGAAGACGAAACACAATATTTTATACAAAAATAAATCTGATTCAGACGACCACAGAATAGAATACAATACTTGACAGATAATAATTAATTTAAAGATATAATACAACACAATATTAATCAACATATTTATTTTTCACTTGATGGTTGAAACAGATGGATTTTTATTTTTTATTAAATTTGGTATAAAGTAATATTTTATGGCGAGGGAGGGAAAAGTTCCACCCCTGGAATCTCCCTTAGAATTGTGGCTCAAGATGATAAACTTGTTATATATATTTTTTTAATACAACACCTGCCTTTGTGGCGTAGTTAACTAACGCGCTAGTTGTGTAGAGATATACTGCCAACGACAGGGAATTCGAGGTTAGAATGTTTGTTGGGTGAACTGGGGTGGTCTTACTAAATGGTTTTCCACTCTCCCTCAACGCAAATGCTGATTCACTTCCCCAAATTCAACCTTACCGATTCCAATACATTAGCGTAACTTACTTAAGCGTACAAACTGAATGGGTAGTAAGACGCAGTGCTATATAAATTTTAAAAAAATAACACAACGTCTAACTACCTGTTTAGAGTAAAAGCAAATTTGTAATTAATAATATGGTTATATATGAAGACAATTCTAAATAATTAACATAAACATGAGCTAAGTATATGTACCTAGGTAAATGATTTAAAACACATGCATTTTTCACCAAAAATAATTAATAAAACAAATAAATTAGTGTGATTTATTATTCAAAAAATATGTTACTAAACTATCTTCCTGATTATATTTGTAGGACACTAAGTATTAGTTATCATTGCTTATAGATTTCAAACTTCAATTATTTTATATACCACTTTGGTGGCCACATGGTCGGCATCACTCAGTAGATTAGGCCGCCGATGACGGGGAGATTGAGGTTTTAATCTATATCGGGTGAAATGAGGATGCTTTTTCTAAAAGGGTTTTACACTCTATCTCCACGTGAATGAGGGTACACATCCTCAAAATATAACTTTCTTTTTCCCTAGAACCATTGGCGTAATTAGTAAATAAGTGAAAAGCTCGAACGGGTATTAAGGCAAAATTCTGAGAATACATTAAATTTAATTCGGAATTAATTTTTTTTATATTTATTAAGAAGTCAGAATAATGCGTACAATATTTGAGTAAGAATTAAGTTTTGTTTGTAAGTCGTGTCTTGATATCATCAGTTAGATAAGACAGGAAACATCAAAAAGTATGTAATTGTAACAAGGGCGAAGGCAATGCGGTGGTTGATAGCATTTGATGCTATATCTTGCTATACAAAAATAGCAATAAGTAGAGTTCCTTTTAAAATATTAAATATTTTATTACATTTTCTCATGCAATTATTTTTTTTCATATCAGACGAGTATGATGATAATAAAACAAAAGTGTAATAGTATCCCAGTTTAGATATATGATGTGAAATTTGTGACTTTGCTAAATTGCCGTTTCAATTTCCTTCTCTACAGTTTGTAGTGTGAAAATTCACATAACGCCGACCCAGATGTTGCGACGAAAACAAGACGTAGCGGACGCCGGTTTTACGACGCAGGCGCGCCATATTTCTCACAAACACACACATACACTTACAAGGTACTGTTGGGTTCCTCTTTTGAATTATGACAGCTCCGTATGTTAACACAAAGAGGGGGGCGGGAGGGAAACAATTTAAATTTTGGTCGCGAAGCGAAACTTGTACGCCAACACCTGTTCCATGTCTCAAGAGTTAAGTTCGGTTCTCCTTATGAAACTTAACCAATAAATATCTGACGTAATCTCTTGAGCTATGAAAAGTATCCTAACTCCCCTTTGTGGGAACGCTCTTAAAAATAAGAGTTCTTGAAAATAATTATGCATTATTTTTATTTGGTGTTCTTTCCTACAACATGATGTATATGGTCGTAAATTGTTATTTCAATAATGAATGTATCTACTATGTTTTAATCGGTTGATTTAGTGGCTTTATCCGGTGGGGGAACCAGACCTCCCCCAACCATCCTTCGCCACTCAAAACGTATTCACGGTAGAAAAATAGGCTTACTGAATCACAGTAGAAATAAATGGCACAATTCAATTGCAAACAAATTATCATATTGTGTATTATAGATTTTCCTAATAAAAACAACAACATTCTGTTAATCATAATAAACACTATTTATATAGTCCTATACATTTTAAACAAAAATTTTCTAATATTATTTAAAAGCTTAACATTATTTTTAGATGAGTTATTTGTAAACTAACCTAAAATATGTTTAAGTTATAAAATAAAAACCCAAATTCATGTTTTTCAAGGAAGCAATTTCTGAGATACTACCCATTTTAAAATCAGTTTTTACGGCTAAAATCTAGAAATCTAAAATTGTATATTTATCACAAGAAACTACCCTTAAACTATTTTTTTAAGAAATCGAAACAAAAACCATTAAATTATCACGTAAAATAGTCCTCTGATACCAATTCTGAGCCAAACCGTTAAGATATTTTCAAAAAGTTTCAAATTTTAGAGAAATCTCTTTTAAGCTACTATAAATGATTTTTTATAGAAAAACAAATACATATTTAATGATTTATACTGTAAAGAGCAAGGCAGATGCCCAATTTGAACCAAATCTCATTTGGCATTTTTATTTCATTCTGAAAATTGACACATGGACACGGGAATCAAACCCGGGACCTTTATCTTATTACGGCAATGCTCTTAGCACTCTCATTATATCACTATATCACTATATAACTAAAACACTATATCACTATTCAACAAACTACATTTAATTTTAGACCTTAGGTCAAAATAGAACAATTATCCTGAGGTATTGCCCTGTAATATCCAGATACAAAGTGTGAGTAAAATCCATCAAACTGTTTCAGATCATTGGCCAAGTACGGACGGACAGATAAGGGAACTAATAATTTTAAAATGCACTTTTTTTTAGGTTCGGACACACTTAAAACGTAAATATTCATCATAATCGCGAGTTCGAAAATGTTCTCGATTGCAATAAGATATATTTATATTTGAGATTAAAAATATTTTTTGTAGACTGAGGGCTAAACAACAAATTTGAACCCAACATGACCTACAATGATAACAAAACCACTATAAAACTACAGTAATGTTTTTATTTTACTAACAAGAAAACCATTTCATTTGTCAGATTTTACTACCCGTAATCGTATCAGCTAAGATTTACAATTTAAATAAATAACGTTTCAGAGAGAAAAATAAAATAAGCTATGGATAAAAGGATTTTTTTTGTTATTTCATCCGTCCGATTAATGTTGTACACATATTTATGCTAATGGGATTTTTAGAGGAAGTAACTGGCATTGGCATGGTAAAAGGGCGGGCAACAATAGATGAAAAAACTCAGTACAACCAGTTGAAACTTGAACCATGACCTTCACGTAGCTGTCAAATCATAAAATACGAGACTGAGGCAATTTTTTATTGTGTTCAACAGTGCGTGTTTTTTTGTTTTATTTTAGCTATTACTATTTTCAAACTTAAGCATAGATGTATCAAGTTTGAACCAAATCCATTAAACCGTTTTGAATCCATGGTTAAGAAGAGACTGAGAGACAAACATGGTGACAGAGAGAATTATAAAATTTACTTTTTTGGTTTCGTGTTTACACTAAACTGTAAGATTCACCATAATCTCAAGATAGATATTTTTTACGATCACAAAACTTTTTCTTGATATGCGAAAGCCAAAATGAAATTGGAGGATAAAGTGTGTAATTTACAACACTTACAATTTATTAAGAATAGTAGGATTTTTTTTTTGTAATAAACTTCTAGTGACGTGAATGAAGTCCAACAACAATCCTTTAGCTACAAACTAGTTTTCCTTTAGAAATCTATTAGCATATTTGATGTGATTCTACAAATTAAATTAACTCCATATTTTCCAAACGCTAAAACTTTTATGGGCAAACACGGAGGGCCCTTCACCTAACCCACTTTTGCATAGAATGTTTCAAGTTTCAGCTCATAATTTATTCTCTGAGAATGCTCCGAAATAAATCAACTGGAACGTTTTGGTTGAAGCTGTTGTTATGTACCGTGTCACCTTAATGAACTTTAAACAACACTGAGAACAGTATAAAGTTTCCTTCTGTGTGTGTGTGTGTCACACATGGATTATAAGATGAACAAGCTCTCAACTTTACCCTTCCCCTTGCCCGTCATCGCCCACCCTCACTCCCACAACACTGCCCTTCTATTTGCATAACACGCGCCTGCATTGAAATGTGTATCGTACAGAACATTCTAGGGAACTCCTGGATCTATAGGCAAGACAAAGCTACTTATAGTGTTGCTTGTTGCGGTTACAAAAGAGACAGGCGTTTTCTTTTAAATTGACATTCTTTTTAAGAGATCGAAATGGCTTTTTTATTACAAGGATATGTTCAAGAAAAATGTTGGGATAGTGATGAAAAACGTATAGTAAATCAAATGCACACGAATTAATGTGGAGAAATAAACATAAAAATAAAAACCCAACTAAGACATCCTTCCTAGGGCAGAACCCTGACTTTCTAGATGTTGGAGATCGAGTGCAATGCCATTTTAACCCCCTTATTGGACCACAGGCCTGGGTATGAATGTAGTAGAGTAAAAAAATATATATAATAACAAACGATGAGTAAGGAAGGAAAGAAAGCCATAACTAATAATTGGGTGTTTTTAAATGTTAACAATAGTATCAGTAATTACTTATTACAAGAGAGTAAAAGGCTGTAGTAACGTAATATACAAAACAACCCACAGTTGTTTATGATTGAAGTTAATCTACATACTATATACACCAAACCAACCATTTAATGTGTAATAATTATAAGGGGGCAAATTTTGCTTTAAATGCCCTTTTATTCCTGTGTTTTGAAACGTAACCTTTTGAGGTATAAGTTTATTTTAGGTGATTAGGAAGACAATGTGATAATTTTACGGTGCCTATTTTGTTATTTTGTTCTTTTTGTACAAATCAGAGCCTTAAAAATTGTTTTTCTCTTCTTTCTCTTTTAAATACGAGGAAAAATTTTGGAAATCCCTTGAATACCAATACTGTGTATGTCGACTAAGTTTGTTATCACATTTTTCTTCTGTCCCATTCACCAGCACCCTTGCCACCAATCTCCCTGACTCCTTAAGATAACATAGCATAATTGCAGATAGTAAATAACACCAAAATCTACTTAAAACTATTTTTTATCACCACTTCTTACTACTTGTTCAGACTATATGCTTATGTACTAATCACGATAACTGTTTAAGGGATGCATAAGATTATATTGAAAAGGGGGGTGTACCCGTACTTGCGGGGAGGAAGAGAGGAAAATCATTTTGTAAAAAAAACACCCTTAGTACATCCGACAGAGATTTTAACCTATATCTTGCCATCATCGGCGGTCTGGATCATGCGGCCACAAAAGTGGGTTACATTGATTTCCGTGGTGGCTAGGAGTAACTGGTGGGTCCGAACGGCTGTCCAATAATTCCAGGCATAATAAAATGGCGACAAATATCTCTTTGAAGTGCACAAAAGTGTCAGTTCCGTCAGTTGTGTATTTTGTAATACATATGTTTGTTAGTTGTGCCTAAACATTTCATCATCATCATCATTATCATCATATTCATGAATATTTTACGGCCACTGGCTGGGTCTTTTTGGAAAACAAGCATTTTCACCGCCTTCTTTCCTCCCACCATATCTTTCCCTCCACCTTGGCCCAGTCCTTTCCTCTTTCCACCACAATCCTCCCTATTCCCTTCAGGCAACTGTCCCTCAGTCTTCCTCTCAGCCTCCTATCCTCCACCTCTATATCCAACATCCTCCTAAGAATCCTTTCACTATCCATTTACTATTATTTATTTGCATCGCAGCGATCAGAGCGTCTTAGTAGGTTATTCAACTAAGGTCTAGTCTTATGACTCCTAGATAAATATTTTTATCTGGTCGATAAGTTAAAAGTGCGTCTTATGACTGCCTGATAGCATTTATCTGCCAGATAAAATGTATTCATCCATCACATTTTTATCTGGAGGTTAAAAAGTACCTGATAACTTTTATTTGAAAGTTAAAATAGTCATTGCCATAGTGACGCGTCGATTTTAATGAGGTTTCACCTATCAGAATCTGTTTTTAGGTTAAAATCTTGGTTCACGTGTTTAATAAGCACAATCCTGGGTTCTAACTATGTAACGTTAGAACATTTAATTCACACTTTTATATAAACTGACAAGTTACTTGTAGAGTTATTTTTATATGAAAACAAAGTATCATAATGTGAGTAGAATAAATAAAATTTTGTAAATTTTGTACCCAAATATTGACCACATTTTGTCAGACACCGAAATTAATACTTGAAAAACATCTTAGCTTCCGCGCCCACGTGACGCCATCTGTTTACTCGCACTCGTTAAGCCGCCATTATGTAACAAATGTTGAGCGTTGTAGCCACTTTACAGGTAGTAGCGATAGCAGTAGGGATTATACGCATGCGCGCACTAGTAATAACAATACCATTCTTGCGTTTTCTGCATAAAAATATATTTATCCTTCAGATAGCTAACCAACAGATAAATGCAGTTCTTAATACGCGTAATATATTAAGGTGGCTAATAAGCTGTATCTGGTCGCTAACTTTAGCCTATTATTATTATTAGCACCGCGTCTTACTACCCGTTCGGGTTGTACACACTTACGCTAATGTGTAATGGTAGGGTGATTGTGAGATGAAATGAAGGACCTACAGTTTAACGTGGAATCCGAACCACGGTGGAGGCCTGGCATTCTCCACATTCACAAGATGTCTTGTCAGAGGTGAAAGAAGGGTTTGGTAATCTGATAAATCTGTGCTGGGACCAAGGATTGAACCCTGGCCGCCAGGATAGAAGTCTGACACCTTACCCCTAGACTACCAGGTCACCAACTTTAACCTATCGATAGCAATATTTGTCTAGTAGGCAGTGGATTTTGGGAGCCTTCCTTGAGGCATCACAGATTTAGAGGGTAGGTACTTGCCTCTTGTCAAAACTGTGAGCATCATGCGGAGAAAAAAAAGGAAACCTGAAGAAGACCGCTAGCTCAGTTATTACAGCCATCGTCGACAAACTTCTCCAAATAACGCAATAAAACAAACCTTGGCTAGAAATCATTGTTAAGTATAGCAGACATCCTAGAAAGACAAACTACTAATCTCCTAGCTGTATAGCTTAAATAAGCTCAGATAGTTTGTTTAAAATGTTACCCAATTATCTCATATGAAGTAGAGAGAAGGTTCTTGGATTATGAAAACCAATTGTCAAACATAGCTTCACACAATAAAATATTGAGAAGTATTTGTTATTTATCTGTAATAGAAACTAATGTAGATTTATTGAAAATTAATTATGGTATTTCAGAATAGATAAAATTGGTTTCGTTGATTATTTTCAATATTAATTTCAAAGCGTATTAATGGGAATGTGATTACTTTTCTTTATGAGACTATTTGCTAGTCTTTATTTGCAGTTTAAATGTCTATAAGTCCACCCCTAATGGTAATGCATATACATTCTTACCATAAAATTCTGCCTTAATCATTCCTCTTCCACTAGCGTAATTAATGTACGTGCCTAACTAAGCCAAGAAGATATTAAGAATAGCTTAAACACACTCATTTATAAAAGTGTTATTAAAATTGGCTTTAAGTATATTTTTTTAACAAATGTCAAGTTTAAGGACATTTTTAATTTGTGTCCAAAAAAGATAGACAGTCTATTTTTAATATATGAATAAAGATTTTTAAATATGAATTGTTTTAATTATTTAAGATTACTGTTTGCTTCCGACAAACAAAGGTATTTCCAGAATTAATAAGAATAAAAGTACAATTTTACTTATAAAATATTTCTTTGTATTTCTAAGGACATAAATTATATAAAAACTATTCTGTTTAGTTGTTTTAGTTCAGATATTTGGTTCTACTCACAAATTTTTTGGGATGGAAGAGAATACCAATCAAGGCCAATAATTTTACACCTTTTAGAGGAAGAAAATTTTTAAAATCAAAATTAATAAAATATTGACTTAGTTGATCTTACAGTTTTTAATGTATGTCATTAAAATATCAAAATTTTAAGAAAACTATTTAAACTACGAGTATAAAATATAAAATTCTTTGCTGCGCGGGACAAATATTCAACACCTGCTGATAAAAATTTGTATAGAAAATTAAACAAAATGCATCTACTGGAGCACCAATTTATTTATTGTTACTAAATACTAATTTTATCGTACAACATTACAAAAAAAATATTGGCTAAAACTCAGGTTTTTACGCATCCCACTTTAAAAAAAACAAAAAAAAACAAGTGTTACACATGAAAAATATCGCACTATTAAACCCTTTAGTTAAATTAAATACCACCTTGTGGCGCGCGTTCCATCACAGAGCACGGGTGGGTTATTGGAACTAGTGTGAATGGAGGTGTGGGCGGCGCTTAGTCCCTAGTAGAGACGGCTACCCGACGCCGCAGCTGTCTAACGTTTCGCAAGTAGACTCGTACCCACCATAGCAATCACAGAGACCAATCTTTAGCCTTATCGAATTCAGATGCTGCCTGACGAGTTTACCGGAAATTGGAAATTCTCTACCACACACACACACACACTTTTTCACACACTCATCCTCCCTCACTTCGACTGTCTGTAAGATTCTACACACCATCCAACCCATTCCCCTACCAACCCCTTTGCTCGCTCGTAGCCCTTAAAAGCAGAGACTTGTGACCTTTTCTCAGTTCAATACTTTACGTATATCATCTATCTCTCTTGGCGTCTTTATTTCCATATGTCGCTTATTTCATCTGTCTCTTTAATTGTTTTTTTTAAAATATAGTTTCACCCGCACTTGATGATTTTCCAGCCCACTCTTTCACTCTTCTTCATAGCCATAATGTGACCCAATATTGCTGCTGTTCGCTTACAAGAAATTGAAGATTTGGGAAAATAAGTTTCCAAGAATTATTTTCATTTTATATAACACACTTTTTTTTATATAAAAATAAATATTTTCTATAAATATATAACACCATATGAGATTCTTTTTGTAATAGAAAAAAAAGTATTTTCTTGAATAATAATACGACACATTAAAATTAAAATGGGGAAGTGAAGGAGAGATGAAAAAAATCACGAGATCTACTAGTGAAATGAGAACAAATTTGGGATGGTGGTTCACTCAACAGAGAGAGATAATATTCCATAAAAAAAATTCTGAGAGGTAAATTAGATTAAATTTCAATATAGAAACTTAGTTTCCCAGCCTATTTTTTTAGCTTGTGAGAACAAAGAAACCCAGTAACTGATATACCTGTTATGCAAATATTACGTGCCTTTACAAAAAAAAAGTATAGTATGAAAAATAAAAGAGTAGCTTTAGCCAAAATACAAAACAAAAATGATTACATGAGTCTAACTTTGAAACAACAAATCGTATATTTTAAATCATAATCATTTTTTTAATTAAGAATGCTATTATTATAATATATCTCATTTCTACAATAAATTAAAAGCCACCCACCCTCTTTCATCGACTAATATAATAGGATTAGAACAATCTAACAAAACTTATAATAATGACGTTAACCTCTAGACCTTGATTTAGCTAATTCTCATCACCTTTTGGTAACTCATAGCTTTCAATCACTCGCAAATATTGACTTAGCTCATCCACCCTTATTGATTACATGCTACCCCCATCACATATACTTATTACGCACGTGGTGATTACTTCAATCTTTACAATGAGCTGGCCATTGCTGATTGGTCTTGTGTTTATTCAACTACTGATGTAAACTTGGCCACAGACAATTTCACCAGAATTTTCCAAAGGAAAATCAAAATGCACATTCCTCAAATTACGAATCAAGATTCATCCAAATATCCAATTTAGTTTTATTTAACGCTTAAAATTATAGTTTTTCAAGAAATATAAACAAATAGTTAATAGTGATTTCTTTTCACGTTTTTTTTTACCCTTTCGTAAATTAGTTAAAACAACTTTGACTATAGACAGGACCGTTTTGATGAACTCAATAGAAAATAGCATCAAAAGCAAACTCAAGGATTTTTGGAAATTTATTAAAAAATTATCGTGTGAATAAAGTATTACCGTCAAACTTAGAAATTAATGGCAAGATTATAGCGGATCCTTTATTAATTTATAATAAGTTTGTGACCTAATTTATTTCGTTTATAATTCAGCCTTACTCTTTTTACCATGCCCCGTTATTTAAAATAGCGCGTCCTTGTATCCTTTCCCCATTACACCCTAGGATGTTGCTAATGCTATAACAAAATTGAGCTCTTCTATATGTGCCGGGACCGATGAAATTTCAAATTTTATTGTTAAAGGCTGTGCCAGCATTTTCAGCCCTTTGTTAGCCTACACCTTTAAAATTGGCCTGTCAAATGAAACTCTTTCTCTTACATAGAAACAATTTTTTGTCATACCTATTTATAAAAAGGGGCAAAAATAAATGTTCGTAGTTATAAAACAATTACTCTCAAACACTTTCTCTAAAGTATTGGAGAAAATCATACATGAGCATACTTTCCACCGTCTTAAAAATAAACTTTCGGATAATTAACACGACTTTATGAAAAATAAATCTAGTGCCACAAATTAAGTAGATATTCTTGAACATGTTTCTACTCAAGTATCTTCCCAAGGTCAGGTTGATGTTATTTATTTTGATCAAAGTAAGGCATTCGACTTATGTCAGCATAATATTATTCTCTCTAAACTTAGTAATTTCGGCCTCTCTCACTCATATGTAAAATGGTTCAGCAGTTATTTGCATGAAAGATCATTCACTATTAAAATTGAACCACTCACCTCCAATACACATCTACCCCCCTGTGGTATACCACCAGGTTCTAATGTAAATCCTATTCTTCTTAATGTATTTATTAATGACATTGGTAAAACTTTTGAACTTATCTAGTCATTTACTCTTTGATGATGATGTAAAATTATATAAATATCAAGTCAATTTCAGATTTTATAGATTTACAAAATTATATAAATAGAATTATACAATGGTACAGCATTTTGAAAATGGAATGTCTATTAATAAATCTAAGACCAAATCTATATATTTTACTAGGGAAACTAATACTTTCTTTTTTACCTATAAATTTATATTAATGATATTGGTGTTCGCCTGGATTACAAACTTTACTTCCACTATCATATTGACCATGTACCCTTGACCCTGGTTAGATCTAAATTAGAATATGCAAGTGTTTCTGGGAATTCCACTACCTTGACTGACTCTCTGAAGTTGAAAAACGTTCAAAGAATATTTGTCGCTGCGTACTATGATACATTATTTACCAACCGGATTTATTATGATTATGACAGAATTCGAAACCTCTTAAGCTTCTAAATTCTCTTCTCGTGTAGAATTTATTGTGATGCCTATTTATTGTTTTTAATATTTTCAATAGCAAAATTTCTTGTAAATTTGCCCTGTATCATTTAGGTTTTCATATCCCTTCTCGGAATTCTCATAGTTCAAAACTAATTTTTTTAATAGCTCTTATAAGGTGAGCCCTTTGGGCCATTGTATCCATAGCACCAAATATAGATTTGTTGAATTCAACATCTATCATGAAATGAAAGCTAAACTCATAGAGTTATTTAAGGAACTCCCTTGATTATCAATAATCCATTCTGTAGAGGTTCTGTCTCTAATATTTAAAATCACAATATTTTGGTTTATTTTTTGCATAACTGCTATTAAAATATGTGTTCTTTACTACTCTTTAGTTATTTGTTATCAATGCTATTTTTTATTTTTATCATTATTATTTACTTTTTTTCGTAACTATTCATCAGCATATTTAATTATTATTCAGCTAATTTTGTTTATCTTATTTTCTCGTATAAATATATATATATATATATATATATTTGTATGGTACTTGTGTACTTTTCAATGCTGGACTGTCGTAGATCCTACAACTGTTGGCCAGCAATGTAATAAAGGAGATTAAATTTATTATTATTATTATTATTATTATTATTATTATTACTATTATTAGATACACCTCATCAAAGGTAGACCACCATCATGTGTGTTTCATAGTGTCAAGTTGAACATTGATCTGTGTGTGTAGAATTATTTTATTTTAATCGTGGAAGTTTAAATAAAATATAAATGAGAATGTTGACAAGCCTCTTGGTAGCCCATGACTACTTATCCAGATCAAGAAGCCCCGGGTTCGATTCTCGGTGGTACCATAAGTATTTTTCCCGAATGGGGAACTGTTAATATCGTGGCCATGGTCTGGTTAGTCTAACTTAAGTTAGTTTTACAATTTTCATTTGCCCCACACCTTCGCAATCACTATCATCACATCATCTTATTGTATGACGTGTAGACAATTCCCAAGATACACCCTGGGAAACGTTCTGTTCCTACATAACTGCTAAAAGTCTACATACAGCAACTACACAAGATACTGCATCTCTCATGGTCAAATATGCCATACACTAAAATAAAATTTGGCTAAAATTTTGTTTGTAAAACATTGTATTTTACCTTACATGACGAAACGATATTTAGGGTGATCTTAGAAAAATATTTGGTCCAAAAATATATATTGAGGAGAGGAAGGGGTTACATAATGTTGAGTTACATAGCGTATAATCGTCACAATATATTGTGAAGGTAATCAAATCTGGCTTATTATTGGGAGCAGAACGAGTTGTGTGAATAGAAGAATCTAGAATCTTGGTCGAGGTACTGACTGTCAAATCCAATGGGAAGAGACCATTGGGAGGACCTAGACGCAGATGGGAGGATAACATAAGAACGGACCTGAAAGAGATGGGGTTTAATGAGGTGGACTGGACAGAGTTAGCTCAATACAGGGATAAGTGGCATACTTTTTTAAGAGGGGAAATGAACTTACGAACTTATAATGTTATAGATAAAATAAGTCAAATTTAATAAAATTATGGTGATATTTACTCATACATATCTGCCTTGGGTGCTTAGACTAGAACAGTTCATCTTTCAAAGGAAGAGCTTTTTCTGGCAGATATAAAAGTTCCTGGATCAACTTTCACGTATTCATACGTCAAGTTATAAGTTATATAACTGTCACTTTTGATATATCTCAATACCTTCTTGATATTATTAATAATTTTGTAAAATATTATCGATATTGATCTGAAAAATATGTTTGTATTTTCTGAAAAGCTCTTGCAATGAAAGTTGGACTGTATACATGACGAACACAACAGACCTCTTCCAACCATCATTCATGGAACGTCATCCAAATTCCTCTACGGCCACTACATGAATGTTTCATGTACTCGGGATGAAAAGTACCGGTCCTACAACATTAAAGTTGGCAGGCAGTGTTTAAAAAATGCATGTCATAATGAAGTAAAAACTTTAATAGTATTAACTTGAAAAACAAAAAGAATATGAAGTTGACGTGGTATTACCGTTGTGAGAACTATTTTCAGATTTTAAAATGTAGTTTATAATGAAATGCTACCTGTTCACTTTAGAGGTTTGGGGATTTTAATATAAACATATTTTGTTTAATAATTTCACTAAAAATAATTTAACGTTAAAAATTTAATCTTTCAGAGTATACAAATAAAATAAAATTGATTATTTGGAAATGACATTCCGAGATACAGTTTTTTATTCTTGTATTTAGTGACTAATTTTTTACACAGTATTCAACGTTGAGTATGCCAACAAATAACAATTATAGGCTTATGTGTTCAAATATGTATCTAATTTATTGATCTTATATTTAAGATTAACATAAATTTTGGTAAAATATTAAAAATGAAAAACTATTTTATTACATTCATATAAGTTTATTAATCTAATGTAATAGGGATAGTGGATCAATAAATTAGAGTAAATTTACTCACATTTGCGAGGAGAGATATTGGGAAACGATTTAAGAAAAACCACCTTTAATACAACTGGATGGGTTTTGAGCCGAGACTTCCATATTACTGGAAAACCAGATTAAAATGTGATCGAAATTACGCTGCATGCCACTGGTACGTATTATGGTGCAAATAATGACAAATTTAACATAAGGGAATTAAAATATTATTTTATTAGATAAAAATATTGATTGCGTTTGAGCATCGGCTACCTTGGTAATTAATCTTAGTAAAATAATGCGTGAATTCTTTTAGGTAGTTATTAAATTTTAACAACATGAACAATAATGTGATTTTTTCCTACAGCGTTTTTTTACCCATCCTGGCTATACACAGTTTAACAAAGCTAGTGGGGTACTAATGGAGAAGGTATAAATTGGAGTAAGTGTGACCACATTTGTATAGAAGGTGAGTGGAGAGCAGTTTTGAAAAAAAATACTTCAAAACACCTGAGCTGGATTCAAGCTTGGACCTCCCTGATAGTGTAAAACTAGTTAACATTGATATTTATTACTCTTAATTACCATTTAGGGTCAACAACAAAAATAAAAAAATTCAGATATGATACTTATGACACATTGCTTTTAGTTTTTTGGGTATCGTCCTATTCGGCTAACTCTCTGACCTTAAGGAATTATTATTATTATTATTATTTGCACCACGTCTTACTATCCGTTCGGTTTATATGCACTTACGCTAATGTGTAATGGTAGGGTGATTGTGAGATGAAATGGAGGACCTACAGATTAACGTGGAATCCGAACCACGGTGGAGGCCTGGCGTTACACACATTCACAAGTTGTGATTAATACACATCTTGTCAGAGGTGAAGGATGGGTTTGGTAATCAGATAAACTTGTGCCGGGACCGAGGATTGAGCCCCGGATCTCCAGCACAGAAGTTTTACATCTTATCCCTTGACCACCAGGTCACTCTTAAGGAATTAAAAAGTTATTGGCAGAACTTAAGCTCGCTATTCAATTCTATCATCCCGAGATGCCTCTATCAAGTATTTATCCTTACACTTAACTTTCTTCACATTATCCTACTATCAACGTCTCAATCTACCAAGTGGTCTTTTTATCTTCAGGCTCCAGCTAAAAATGTATTCACAAAATATATTTAGGTCTACGGTTACGTTTTTAGATATTAAGAACGTTTATAGTATTTTATTAAATTTAACGTTATGAGATGGATACTGTCTTTTGAATGCGAAAAAATATGACAAATTACTTTGCGCTTTCTATACATAGGAATAAACACAGGTCAAAAGACTTATTCAAGATAGAAAGGGGACCAAAAGCGATTTATTCGTATTTAAATAAAATAATTTTATATAAAAAAACTTGTCAAACTAAAGTAAATCAAATATTGCTGCAGTAGATCAATTTAATTTAATTTTTCTTCGTACATCAATAAAAATAATTCTTGAATATTTGTCATGGGCATGGTCATGGGCCATACAAGTAAACATTTTAAATGAAAAGAAAAAAACATATTCAAATAACGCCACGCCCATTTCAGATATTATAAGACTGTTGATATTACTATTTCTCTTTCTTTAAAATTAAATGAATTGTATCTATTAAGGTATTATTTGATATATTTTAAACAAAAAGTTTTTGTTGTATTAAAATTATATTTAAAAAAATAAAGACCTTAACTTCCATTCCCTTTCCATCTTGAGTCAAACTTTTTTTTAGCATCCCACCGTGTATAAATTATAAATATATTGAATTACTAACTTGCATTACTCTTTTTAAATGCCTGAAAATATCAGATATTAAACTAAGAATGTATGTAGCAATACTACAAATTAATTGGTTAATGACGTATTTCCTAGACCGACTACTTATGCACATGGTAGGTCTATTCCGTTCAAGATAGGTTTTTGCCTGGATGACAGTTCGAAAATCAAATGTTTAGGTTTTGGGTTACCAACACTTGTAAAAGATCACAGTATTGTTATAAATGTAAAGATCTTTAATTACCTGGTATATATTACATTTAAAATAACGTAAACTTAAGTTTTCTCATACTATTTAATTTTTTTAAATAATTTGTTTATATCCAACTCGAAACAATATTTTAAACATAATTAAAAGTACTTGATTTTCGTCTTGGAACGTTATTGATTATGTTTAATATAGTGCACACATCAATACCTTTTAATACAGGCAACGTATTTACTTGGAAAAGAGAAAATACTTTTCATTTTTTTCCATACAATAAATGATTTTATGATTATTTTATCGTATTTTGAAATATTTAACTGAATAAAATATTTTCATCAACTGCGTGTCTGCATCATTGTAAAAAACTTGTTTACCGTTATGTTCAATTATATGGTTTAGATTCACCAGTTGTCATTTTGAAGCTATGTTCGTTAGAAGTTTTTGTGAAAGTGAAGTGAATAATTTTTAAGTGGAATAAAAGTATAAATAAACTTTGTGTCTGACCTCAAATATATAAATAATATTGGCCTAAATTACTGTGGTTAACTGACTATCACACCATCTGTTCTCATTACAGTCATCCAAAGTGATGTATGTCAGCTGTTGGCGTAGTGATATATAAGGGATTATACTTATAGTAACATTTCTAGCTGTCATCCAGGTAAACCTAGCTCGTGAATGACTTATATAATAAGGAGCCAGAAGTTTTCACTCCAACCTCCCCTACCAACAACAACAACAACTAACCAACTTAACCTAACTAAGCTCTTTTTCTCCCACAATCCTGTGATGACTATGACTGTTGGTCGAGAGTGTATTAGGAGAACATGGAAGTGAGAAGCACTCGCCCAGAAGGGACCGACGAAGGGTCCGGACTTCCTCCGTGCGCCGGAACCTAGCTTCATTCTGTGTCTGTGTGTCTGCATGACCAGAAGTCTTTGTGGCCTACCCACAACGTTGGTAGCAAGAGGCAACAAGGCGAGGAGGAGAGGGAAGTAAATATATTCGGGAGAATATATTTATGGAAAGAAAAATAAATAGGTCAAGTTAATTGTAGTTCATTATTAAGAGCCGCTCGTCACAGTGCTGCCATAACATTTTCAGTAATCACTTTGATGTTTATCTCTTTACGCTATCCTTTTAGCCAGGTATCAACTTTTTATGTATCGATACTACAAGGCAACCTCACAGAGTAATCAGTCTCGTCTTGTCTGGTTTGCCGGTAACGGGAAGTTAATGATTTGAATTCCGGTGGGCTCTAGCAAGATAGAAGTATATTTATGAGGGTGAAATAAAAACTATTTTCTTAAAAATCAACATATTTCATAGCTAGAAAAATCTACTGGATCTACTTTCAAGCATCCATAGATCAAGTCATGTGACCTGCCACTGTCACCTTTGATGAATTTTATTATTATTTATAAAATTATACTAATTGTTATTATTATTTTTATTAGCGCCACGTCTTACTACCCTTTCAAGCTATACCCATTTACGCTAACGTTTAATAGTAGGTTGATTGTGAGATAAAATGGAGGACCTAAAGTTTAACGTGGGATCCGAACCACGGTGGAGATCTGGCATTCTACACATTCACAAGTTGTGATTAATACACGTCTTGTTAGAGGTGAAGGATGGGTTTGGCAATCAAACAAATCTGTGCTGGAGCTGAGAATTGAGCCCTGGATCCCCAATACAGAAGTATGAATGATAATAATAAAAGATTAAAATGTTATCAATGTTGGTCGCAAAAAATGTACACATGTTTATGTTTCCTAAAAGCGCTCTAAATGTAAACTCTTAAAAAAATCTAAGTACAGTTTCTAGTACTCCCATAATGCAAATGCTGCTACATACCATATTAGCTCAGCATTCCTAATTCTTATCCCTGCGTATACATACCCTAATAACTCGCATGGATACAAGGACGTGTAGAGCTAAGGGGTAAAATGTAAACGGATATTAAAGGTGTCAATATTCTGCCTAAGATACTTTAAATGATTAAATAAACGATTATTTAGTGCACCCGTTCCTCGCACGGGAAACCAGTAGCTTTGTTATTTTTAGTATACAAAATTAACCACAAGGAATAGTTATCAAATACCAAATTATGTTTGAATATTAATCCTATACTGTTTTAAATTGTTATACAAAACGCGAAAGTCATTTAATATCATGTAAAAATAGAAAGATAATCTGAACATGTTTTAAAAGCTGACTTTTTTTTAAAATATAAAGATAATCCCTTATATAGACAATACTTTGAATTCTTGCCTGTTGGTACTAATAAAAATGAAAGTAGAGTTTCACAGCCTAAATAATTAATTGTAATTGAATCCATTTTTTCTTGCATTTTTTTTTTACCGCAACCACCCCGTTTACTATCGTCTTACCCATTTTATGCATTATACACTTTTTACAAATTGTTATCCTTTTTATCCTCTTTACACTAAAATAATAACTTTTTTGCATGTCTTTAAACTTTGGTCGTTTAACACTTTTTTTAGTTTTTTATCCTATTTAACCGTTTTACCCATTTTAACAAACCTTTTATACACTCTAAAGGTAATTTTCCTTATTTACCCTTGTTTACTGTTTTAATCCTTTTTAACATTTTTGGACATTCTACCACTTTTTAATGTTTTTACCATTTTTATTTGTTTTTCTTCATTTAAACTTTATACTTTTATTGTTATTATAGTTTATTTTTGGCTCTTTTTACCATTTTTAACCTTTAGCTCTTTTTATAATTTTTTCTATAATCTGAATTTGTCATTTTTGACATTGAGATATTTTTCTCTTTTATTCTTAATGCTTTTTGCGATTCGATTTACTTTCTATAATTTTTTACCGTTTTTTGCTTTTTGCCCTTCATTGCACTTGTTACATCTTTTTACATTAATTACCTGGCTTAGCGCTTGGGAAATATGTTTAATAAAGAAGATTAAAATATATTAAATGATGAATAGGATGGATATAATTGGAACTTTAAACGTATGTCTTTCTTGTGGTAGACCCTTAACATTTATTCAAAGTTTAAGTTTCATTCCACACTCTTAAATTGATTTTTCTGTTAACATTTTAAGTTTTTAAAACTCTCCGCCATTTCAACAACTTCAACTTTAAAATCTCAAATTTTAAGACCTGTTTTATTTTCTAACTGCTGGGTAAATTTAAATTATCTACATTATCTAGAAAGCCTTTTCTATTATTAGACTAGACACTCCCATAACTTTAAATTCCCAGATAAGAATAGATAATAGTAGCACCTCGGCCCCCCCTTTTTATAGTATCATTTTAAAATTCAAAGCTATCATAATTTTTATTATTATTTGGGGTCGCCTCTTAACCTTCCTACCTGAATATTCTATATTAAGACACCTCAATACCCAGAAAAGCTCAATGCCACATTTTTAAATTTCCAATTCGAGACTTTTCTGGTATTATGAGGAAATCCCAACTATACGGTCAAATTTCAGTTTCCTAGGCTATCTAAGAAAGTGGTTAATAATTTTTTGATACGCACATACTGAATTTCTACTTTATTTATAATTATGTAGATAAAACGTATGATTACTATACGACTCTTATGAACATTTTGAATATTTTTTATACATATGTTATTCTATATTAAATAATAATAGTGTTATGGAAATCAAAATGGCAGACGAAAAATTGAATACATATTGAGAAGAGGAATCCGTTTAATCACTTATATTGCCGCCACTAAACAAACAAAGAGGGATGGATTTCTCAACTTGAGAGTTGTGTTGTCGGAAACAACAAGGAAGGAAGGTAAAACTTGCAAAGTAGTTTCTTAGAAGTTAGCCAAAATAATTTTATTTTTAAAAAGGAAAAAGTTATTGATCAAAATTGAGAGAGTAATTAAACAACAATATGGAAACCCGTCTGGTTGGCGCAGTTGGCTAACGCGCTAGACGTGTTGAGCTCAACCACTGAGGACCGGGAGATTGAGGTTCAAATCTCGGTTGGGTGAACTGGGGGTGGTTTTTTCTAAATGGTTTTCAACTCCCCCTCCACGCAAATGCGGATTCACTTCCTCTAATTCAACCTTCCCAATTCCTAATCCATTAGCGTAAATAGTACTTAAAGCGTACAACCCGAACGGGTAATAAGACGCGGTGCTAAATATTTAAAAAAAAAACCATATGGAAAGACAATAATTAATATAAAGCACAAAGCCATTTATCAGTAAATATAACTATACATAATAGTATTACTATTAGCACCGCGTCTTATTACCCATCCGGGTTATACGCATTTACGCTAATGCGTAATGGTATGGTGATTGTGAGACGAAATGGAGGACATACAGTTTAACATAGGATCCAAACCACGGTGGAGGCGTGGTATTCCATACATTCACTAGTTGTGATTAATACACTTCTTGTTAGAGGAGAAGGAAAGTTTTGGCAACCAGATAAATCTGCGCCGGGACAACTATACATAATAATCGACCATATTTCATATTTACGATATGAATGTTAATAAGAGATGGGTCCCTCGAATTCTTGAAACTCACCAACCCTTAAGAACATTCGAGATTCGTTAATTCGAGCCAATTTTGGATTAGATTTTGATTCGAAAGTTTAAATTCAATATTATATCCCCCTTTTCCTCCGAATTTTTAATTGTAAATTATTTCAAATCTCCAACACTAGAAATTGCTGGATCATCTTCAACATAATACTGTTGCAAAAACCATATACCGGTCTGTAACATTTATTTAACAGTTATCTGAATGTATTAATGCTATAATTAAATGCATCATGACAAATAAAATAGTGTTTCTTAATTATTACTTCTATTTTTCATTGAGTTTTATGTTTTATAAATTCAGATTATCATTCGAGAGTCTGAATTCGTAGAATATTTTGTTTTATCCAACTCTAATGTTAGTATGGGTTTTATTAAAAACAAAGATAATGATGCTTATGTATTAAACAATAAATATCTAGATCTTATCCCAGAAAAATAGTTGAAAATCCACCTTCATCTCCCTGCCATAAGTAGGCCAGTCTAACAATAGAGTGACGCCTTATACCATTCGACCACTAAAGTGGGTCTTTTGCATCTGTTATTAGGTCTTCTGTCTATTAAAAACACAAGGAAAAGCACAATTTAACTAAACCCAGAATATAAACTCTATTTACCATGAAAGGTAGAAAGCTTACCTTGACAAACTACACTATGGTCCTATCTTATTAGACAATAATACAGTACCCTTTCAGAGTAAATGTAGTGTACATTTGTCGATTACAAAGTCAACGGATGAATACACAGGAGCACATCTTCCCTAAATAAGACATGGCAAAGGGGCCTTGGGTTAGGTTCTGACAATGCCGACGCTGGGTTGGATAGCAACGCATCCTAGTTCAATGGTGGAGTCGTCTGGGCGTATAAGTGAGGATATGGGGGAGGGGGCGTAGCGTCCATTGTGGTCCATAGTGGTGTGGCACAGAAGTGACAACAATAGGGGTGAGGGGAGTGGAAGGGTAGTCATGAGAAGCTAATTTCTGCAAGGAAGGTAAATGAGACGAGACGTGTTTACACGCGCGTGGATTGTTTCGTGACCGGGTGGTTAGAGGGACTAACTACTGCATTAGTAATTATGGCTTGATCTCAAGAGGTTGGCTACACTTATGGTTGATTGGCTCTAAACTTTGCTATCTTTTGTGGTTTTTCTATGTAATGTTAGTTCCGTCAGCTGATATGGGCACGCGGACAGCGACTCTAGTGTCATTTATTGTGGTTTTTAAGATTAAGTTAGTCCTAATAGGAGATATAGGCACGTTGACAAATATATCAGTGTAATTTGTCATCTAGCGTTCTTTTTAGGGTTAAGCTAGTTCTAAAACTGCCTGTGAGAATTAAGACAAAGGCTTTTAAAGGGGTTTGTTGACGGCAGGGAATTGATAGAATCCCGTTCATGAAATAATATGGTTTTTACTCAATGTATTTCAACAATCCATACTCATAGTGTGAATGCATTTCCTAAACATTTAACCTTCTCCTTTACTACTACCTTAGTTTAAATATAAGATGGGTAGTAAGATGCCTTCCATAAAAAATAGTCGGGTATGGATTGGCTAGCATCATTACCTTTTAAAAATATAGGCTAACAAAATTTAATAGAAATATGATATATCAATGTCTATTAAAATATATTTGTACGTGTATTCATGTGAAAAAAAATATAGTTTTACGCAAACTATCATAAATCCACTCTAAAGTTACCATTGGCAGTGCTAGTGTAAATGATAGCTCGTGGTTTTCCCCAAGTTCATCAAAGACTCTGCCTTAAAATACGAGTAAAGAATAACGCTGAGCACGGGACAAATCCTGCATAACTAAGTGGTAGAGCCTTTGTCCACTAAGAGAAGGGTTCTGGGTTATATTCCTTGTCCAGGTGTTATTACTCAAAATTTATGAATACGCAATATTTAGTTTGTGGTCGTTTTGACTTCATATCATTCAGTAAATCATTTATGAGGTTCAATTCACATCATGGGGAAATTGGCATAATTTCCTTTTAACTAGTGATTATTTAATTTTTTGGATGCTTTTATTTTAATTATTATGCAGGCAAAAGTGTTACAAAGGGTTATTTTAAGGTGTTGAGGTTAGAGAGTTAATTTATATGAAATGCACATTCATTCACTTGGAGAGAGAGTGGGATATTCAGATTAATATTTACAAGCATGAGAAATAAAAATCAGAGCTTAAACCCTCCCCCCTTCCCCTTTAAAAAAAATGACAATTTGGTATATTATGAGCTTGACGCATTATACTGTTTAGCCACGGATGGTAGTTTGTTAAGTTTGGATAAAACACATAGAATAAGTTCAAATTATATCAGTACCACTTAGTTTAGTAGAAAAATTATAAGAACACGGGCACTGATTTGATTCATTTGGATTTGAAATTATATTTAGTCTCTGAGACAGAAGTTTTCAAACATAAAAGAGCAAAAAGAGAGCAAAAAGAAACTTGTTTTACGAAAGCAGAATGTGTTGTGCGTATGGAGCTGAACTCGTATGATTAGTTTAGAGTTCATCACGTGATTTAAGTTTATGTTCTGCACTGGCTTTTCGCTGAACGTGTGACTCCATATTATATGTAGTTTTGTTAGTTAATGAACCATAGACGCTTTCTCGTTGAGTAGCTGGTAGGGGCGGGTAGGGTTAGGATAGAGAGGGGATGCTCGAGGAAGCACAGCTAGGGAGTATAGAAGGAAGACGTATCTTTGACGTTAAGGTCGTAGCAGCACAATTGAAATTATTGTCATGGGTTCGTGATGCACAGCTTCCACTCCCCCCGTCCCCCGCCCCCTCGACGCCTTCCTAGCCCTTCCAACTTCCAGCCGCCACCAACCCTTCATTCATGCGGTACACTTCCTGGTGGCAGCGACTACAATGAGCTTTGTTACTCAGTTTCAATTTTGGAACAAAATGGGTGGGGGGGGGGGTTTG
>CABFVX010000396.1:265192-285176 GCA_902151425.1 Timema shepardi
GGGGTTTGAGGTGTCAGGAGTAGGGGGTGGAGATGGGAATTAGCGAATTTCAAATGGGTTTATAAATGACTCTAGAGATTAATTATAATCGTAGTGGGGTGGAACGATGTGAAGTGGGGTGAGGGTAAGTGGAGAGGGGAATTAGGGAAGGTGTGTTTGTGTGAGTATTAAGGATGCGTGTGTGTTAAAGTTTTGTGATTAATTAACACAATGGGTAATGATGTTCCACAAAGTTTCGACTTGAACTACTGTATGTATGCGCGGAGATTGACCCAAGAAAGATAATATTTTAATTACTAGGCACGATGATTAAAGACATAAGTAAATTTTACTTTAAAAACTGTTTGGGTTTTAATCTCCTTAAAAATAATTGAATAAATGTATGTAATGTAACTGCTTGCTTTGAATAATATCTTCTATAACAGAAATACAAATTATCTTCGAGTATGTATTATGGATGACTTTTCCTAAATATGTTACCACTCTATCTTCCCGCCAATGAGGGTAAATTTTCTATAAATTATACCTGTCTTATTCCTAACACATTAGTGTAATTAGGGGTATAAGCCAAACGTGCTAAAAGAAAAATCATAGATGGTTTGGGTGTCTGATTAAGCTTCGTGAGAAAAATACCTTGGTCCAATTTTTTAATATTGGGTGTTTATATAATCTTATTTTGAGGATTTATTTATTGTTGTTATTCGGGGCATTTTTTCATGACTAAAGGTTTATCCAAACAAAATTTCTCTAATACATAACTTATATCAAATAAATAGTTTTAAGGCTATAGGTAGTAAATTTTATCTGAGAAATGGGGGTAGGGGGCGATGAGATATAATTATCTGCATACCGATGATAGTATATGGTAGTAATTTATATATCTAGCTCTTGTGTAACATTATATACATACATTTTATATTTTATTAATCGGTAAACGATCAATTGACTGCAGACTAGACTATGGAAATGTGAACAACATGTTTGGATTGTGTGATCTGGAAGAAAAGAGGTCGGGATTTGTATATTTCCCAGGTGTATCAAGATGTTTACTTGCTAGATGGTTTGTCACTATCATTTACACACAAATGCAAAGTTTAAATTAAGAAATTGAATAAAATTACACACACACACATATATATATATATATAAAGACATTTCATTTAAAATAATAGTTAGTGATGACCGAAATTTCTGATCAAGCGACACACCCCTTAGAAAAAATAATTGTTTTAAGATTAATTGAAAAATTACTTTTATGTAATAAAATGTTGATCATTAATTGAATATTTCGCCCACTTTGATCTAATATGTCAGTTCTAATAAGCATTATTCCCATTGAACATAAAATTTAGACATATAATATGGGGGCCACTCCCAAGTGTTCCACTTAATAGAATAAATAAAATATTACCATTCCTTGCCTAACTCCGAGGGTGTCACAAGGACCCTTTTACTGAGACCACTTAGTGTTGAGTTAGGGTATACATCTCACTTCAATAACTGCATCGAAAATATCTTGTTATTATCACGTAGTGAAATAATATTATTACAATAAAACACTTTCTTATACCTTCATAAGGATGTTAATATAAAATGCAAAAACTAAAAAAAAAAAAAATTATAAGAGGTTGTTATATAATAGCCATTATAAACTTCTCCAAAAATCCCTATATATATAGCATGTCTTCCTAATATACATTCTACACTTGTATATAGAAACATAAGGAAAAAATATAGTAGAGTAAAATTAGAATACGTATTTCTATCAATTTAAGGTCAATACACCAAAATTAAAATGTTTGAATTAATAAAAAAAGTTGTATCTGAAGTCGCCAAGTAATAAAAGGCATTCAACGGGAGACATTGTTTTCATAAGGACGCATTTAGTGCAATTATTATTACTTTTGACATATTTATGTCTTTAATAGTGAAACAATGGATATATTTTGCTAAATAAAAATATGTTGATACGCCACTAGGATTTCTCTCCTTTAATGATATGGACTAAGTGCCTTTTAATGACAAATTGTATTATAAAACGGATAAATGATTTGATCTCACCAATTCTTGAAAATCTTCCAGTTAATGGAAAAAAATATATTTCTCAAATAAATACAAGTTTTGGCGTTGCTTGATAATAATTTTCCACAAATTAATTCTTCAAATGACATATTAGGTTTGGGCCTCTTTTTAAAAACCATGAAATTTTTAAATATCTGAGCGTAGGGACTAAGTATTTTAAAGAAAATACCGACGAAAAGCAAGAATTATTTCAATAAAGATTCTAAACTACAATTTAAAGGTGTTCTGTTTGGGCATAAGACATAAAAACAAACATTTAAAAAAACTCAATGCATAACAATGAAACTATCAAAAGTAGCAACAATGGACAAACCACAAATTAAACAACTTGAATATAAAATCTTCTCAGAAAATGTACAATATTTTAAGGTAATATATATTAGTATTAAATTTAAATAAGTGCCATACAAAAACACCGTGCGAGATCCCAGCTAGTAGTTAATCAATATAGCATATACTAGATAGTGTTGAAAGGCTAGCATGGACAAAAAAAATATATTTATTTCCACTAAACAATACCGAAAATAAGCACTCTCCAATTAGAAACGCCACTATACGGGATGCGAACCAAAATTGATAATAACTACTTATCTTATCGCCAATGCATCCATAACCTTCAAATAAATCTTTTGACAAACTATCGTTCCCAAAACAGGTAAGACAATAAAATATATAGTTCTTTATAAAACCTCCTTGTTTATACTAAAACACCGTTAGTGACTCTTGACATAGACAGGAATATTAATGATTCTTAAAACTCCCTAAAATAAAAACTGTCATTCCAACGAGACTCTTAAAAAACGTCTACGATATTAAGTTGTTTCGTAAATTAATTATTATAAAAGAAGGTGAGCATATTAAATAATATTATTCATTCACAAACAAATTCAAAAGTGGTTATTTTTTCTTCCCTTCAATCACGTATTATTTACAACTCGTACAGAATGTATAATTCCATTCACGGTAGGAATTACCCTCTGAAAGATATTTTTTCCTACCAATATCCTACTATATAGTAGATTTATGGTAGGGAAAAAGGTCTTTCAAAAGTAAATTCCTACGGTGAATGGAATATATAGGTCTATATTTTATTAGTGCTAATAGGTTAAAGACCTATAGATAAAGAGTTGTCTAATAAATATAAATGTAACTGCATCTGCAAGGGAAGGAAATTTCTCATGTAAAAACACATGTCAATACATTCTAACGGAATTACAACCATAATTGGTAAACTACACAACATAAGTCTAACATTTAACCCGCGTGCCCACCGATGGAGGTAATGTTTGTACTTGCTACCCTTTAACCACTATCTCCAAGAAAAATAAGGTGTTTTTATTTAAACCTCGATGTTAACATGCAGACTTGCTTATTTAATATAGTTTTATTGTTACTTGTAACAAATCATAAACATTAAAACCACAAATATAAGCATTAAATATTTCAACCTAATAAAACTAACAGCATTAAATTTTAATTCTTAATAAAATAATATATTATTTATTACTTACTATAAAACTTTAATAGTGACGGAATATCTATGACTCTTTGGTAAACAAACAGTAGAACCCAGATAAACTAAGCCTAGGTAGTCTATATATATATATGTAAATAAAATATGGTAGTGTAAAAAATAACACATGAATCAACCAAAATCTAGTTTCCAAAGTAAATAAGCATCGAGAAGCAGAATAGGAATAGGTTAAAATGTTATCTTGTAGTATTAATGTAATATTAATTAATGCATAATAGTAATTCAATTAATTTCGTGTTCATTATGGATATAACTCAATTCCTTTAGTCAAAAATGAATATTGATTTATAGTAACCGTTTACAAAATAATTCTTATTTCAGCTTTTTATATTTACTAGTAGTATTGCAGGATTTAAATGATAATAACACACCAGGGAGGCGTAGTTATCTGACGCGCTAGTTTCTTGTTGATCTAGATTGCCGAAGATGGGGAGATTGAGGTTCGAATCTTACTTGAATGAAATGAGAGTGGTTTTCCTAAATGGTTTTCCACTCTCCTTCCACGCAAATGGGTTCACTTCCTCTGTACCTTCCCAATTCCTAGCCCATCAGCGTAATTAGTACTTAGGTATATAAGCAGAACGGATAGTAAGACGTGGTGATAAAAAAACTAAATAAAATTAAAATAAATGGTAATATTTACCTATGGTAAAAATAATTGTGGAAAAATCATGGTTAATAATATTGTTGATTAAAAATTATACTTTCGCTATGGTTAGGTTATAGATAACACCTTTTTGTTCCACTGATGGTTAGGTATTTCTATCTGCTTAATTTTTAGTAATACTGTATATATTTAACAAAATCAATATCTTTGATAATTTTAACATTATTATTATTATTATTATTATTATTATTAGCACCGCGTCTTACTACCCGTTCGTGTTATACGCACTTACGATAATGTGTAATGGTAGGGTGATTGTGAGATGAAATGGAGGACCTACAGTTTAACGTGGAATCCGAACCACGGTGAAGGCCTGGCATTCTCCACATTCACAAGATGTTTTGTCAGAGGTGAAGGAAGGGTTTGGTAATCTGATAAATCTATGCCGGGACCGAGAATTGAACCCCAATACTTTTAACAAACTGTATCTTTTAAATTTAATAAGTGCAGTAATGTGATTTATTTTCACATGATATTATACTTATTAAAACTATTTCCAACATAACTTTTATTTAAAATCTAAAATATCTCAACGTATATCTAGAGAGATAAATAAATACTCTTGCTCTCTGCAATTTGTGATGCGATTTCAATTCCAATATAATGCACCGTTTTTGTTTTTTACTCAATATTGTTAGTCTAGTCCAGAAAAACATTGATATATTTCATTAAAATTTACTCTTTTTTAGAATTTATATCAATGCTCTGGGTAGTTAATACTGCCAACGAATCACATGCATATAATATTATGTATAGTTTAATTTTCATAAGAAGAGCAGCTGCAGCTATAAAGGTTGCTAGATATAAGCTCACATATTCATAAGATAATTCATAGTATCTTCAGTTGTTATTTGTGATATATTTTATATATACGTATTAAATAACAATAATAAAATAGTGAAATTATCTCAATATTGGCAGCAAAAATGTTTGTATTCTGTATGGAAATATGACTATTTATTGTACGTTCTTTTTAGATTTTTCTAAAAATTGTTAACACATTTCAAATAAAATATATTTTAAAATATTGTAATAAAAACATTTTACATAGTATATCCTCAAATCAGGGAATAGTAAAGTACTTAAATATATAAAGCTTTCAACATACAAACTCTATCCCGATAAAATTTCCCCTAAGCAAAATAATAAAAAAAATCTGAAGAGCCCTTATGGAGGGAAATCAAAATTATTTATGTACGTACTTAAAAAAAGGAAAGAGTGATAAAAAAAATATATCCAGTGAAACGTGAATCTGTGCACTCACTGAAACCTATTTTATTATTTGTGTTATTATATATTCCTCCCATCCCAAAGTTCAACTGGTATCTCTACTGATGTGTTCGTGTATTAATGACAGGAGGAGGATTGCTATGATCCACTGGGGAAGCGATGGAAGTGACAAAAAAAAATTGAAATATTCTAGAGTTGATATTGATTGTACAAATATAACGAGGGTGGGAGTGATATTAGAGCAACCCTCCGTTATATAAGAGTGTTGAAATAGGTGGAAGGGGTGTGGGGAGTGTGAATCTTGAGAAAATTTATCAGTTATAACAACACACTCGGCTTATGCAATTAACTGGGCGTGTAAAGTAAAATAACTACGCCAATATAAAATAAAACAATCTTCATTATTTTTTAAGGAAAAAATCTATGTATATTAAATATCTTCATAATTATATTAGTTTCTTTAAAAATTAAAAATTGAGTACATAAAGCACGATTTTTTTTTTTCGGGGAGCAACTGCGTCCTATTACTCTTTCATTCTATCCACATGATAACACTAAATGGGATAGTTATGTTTAAAGTTGAATGTATTAGATGTACCCTAATTTTAATTAAGAGAGTGTGTAAAATCACTAAGGATTAACCTGCCTCACTACTCTCAAAAGGGAATATAAAACAGACTTCCCCATCACACCGAAAATGAAATATATTGCTAAAGAGACGCCTTGAACCTGTGTTTCCCGAGCTTTTGCCAGCCGCTAAACCCTTCTGGAGACTTGGCCTAACCATTGTACCCCTAGGAGTCTTCCAAATAAACAAAATTAAGTACCTTCTATTTTAATAAATATATTTTGATAAGCTAAGAATAACTGGGAGAGAAAGAAATACAGATTTATAAAAATCAATAATATCAAGTAAAAATATTGGATCAACCACAAGTCAAAATCTTTGTTATTTGGATTATAAAATTTATAACAGAAGAAATTATTTATAATTATTAATAAAACTCAGTGACAGGTGATGTCCCCCTTAAGCCTAGGCATCAATGTTATGAACTAAATAAATGGTAAGGAACTCCACACGGACTTTCTCACTCTATCGTTTAAAAATGGAGATATTTTTACCCAAAACTCGTAATATAAGTGAAATGAAATAGTAAACCCCAGCATAAATTGCACTATACTTATGAAAAACATTTGTTGAGTCAAGGTTTTAAATTTTATAATTTTATTTTTAAATAATTAATTTCCTCATTTTTATATTAAGACCGAAAAATAAAAAGAGATCAATATTGGGTCCACAAGGGTCATCATTTCGTATTAAAATTTGAACTTCCAGTTAAAATTTTCGACCTTTTATTTGGTGTTGCTAATCTTCATGCCATCGCATTGCTATTAAATTCATCATTTATAAATTTAAGCCAATAAAAAAATGTAAATACTGAATATTTAATCTGAAATGGAGTTAGATCTATGTTGTACATACATTTCTCCTAAGTGGTTTAAGGAAAAACAACATGAACTTTTTGAGAGATTTACTTATGTTTCCCCTTCCTTCACCTCTGACAAGACATCTTGTGAATGTGGGGAATTCCAGGCCCCCACCGTGGTTTGGATTCCACGTTAAACTGTAGGTCCTCCATTTCATCTCACAATCACCCTACCATTACACATTAGCGTAAGGGCGTATAACCCGAACGGGTAGTCAGACGCGGTGCTAATAATAATAATAATAACAACTTATGTTTAATTACTCCATGGCATTGGAGAATTATTGAGTTAAAACTTAAGTAGTATCTCTTTACAACTAAAACTTACAAAATTGTATTAATATATTTGCCAATATCTCAGAAAATCTTGGTTTTATAAAAATATATTTCATATAAAAGTTTTTAATTTTTAATAGTACAACAATTTTACAAACAAAAGTTATTTAATATATCAAATAGTTGCGGAGATACGGAAATTTCTGCTTCTGTAAGGTATCCTAAAAGTCATTTTCATGGAAAAATTAAAATAGCCAGTTTATTTATAATCTTAATCAACGCCTAGACACGAATTTTAATCAAAATAGTTATAGCCAATTTTGAGAAAATCAATATTTCTTTTTTCGCCCTTTGTTAAACTACTCTATATTTTAAGTTTAAACATACATACAGGCAGACGTCATTGCAAAGGCCACTTTTTAGAGTTCAGGGGGTGATGACACGTCGACACCCATCAACATTTCAGGTTAGATTTTTTTACGGTCGCAATATTTTCCTTTTGTTTTTGAAAAGTTAATACATATATATATATATATATATATATATAAATTTGCAAGTAGCTTTAAAGTTACTCGTTTTATAAAAATATGCTTCAAATAAAATATTTGTTTCATAAATATACCTACATATTTGTAATGATAAGTAATTTCATATCTCCAATAAATTAGGATTTATTATAAAAAGAGTTAATTTACTTATCAGACAGGAGCCCTTAAAATCATTTTGCCGAAATATTGAGCGTAGCCATTTTGTTTGTGATATTTATATATGTTTGGAAATGAAATTTAATCAAAATCGTTAGAGCTGATTTTGAGAAAATCTACTTTTTCTCTTTTTGCCCTTCACTAAACTACCCTCTCTAATGCCATAGAGTAAGAAATGAGCAAGTCTTTCAAAAAGTGAATGTTCTCTTTCTTTCAACCTCTTAGTGGAAGTGTTTGGAAAACAATTATCTATCTCTATCAATTTATATTTAATAGTCAATATTTACCCGTTTTATTTGTCAAATTTTATACACGAGTAATTTATTAGCAATGCAATAACCATAAAATGTGCAACCCCTAAAGAAATGTCGAAAATTTTTAATCGGAATTCATAGTTTTAATACCCAATATCGGTATTTTTTATTGATCAAAATATACAAATTAAGACGTTAATTAGTTAAAAATAAAATTATGAAATTAAAAACCACGAGTCAAAAAATATTTTACGTATGTCTAGCGCAATTTGTTTTCGGGTTTGCTAATGTATATTATATTACGAATTTCAAGTAAATATCTCGATTTCCAAACAATAGAGCGAGAAAGCTCGTGCGAAGTTCCGTATTATTTATTTTAAATCCAAACAGAAAAAGACATTTTCCAACTTTTGCAGAGATAAATTTATCTCACTTATTGAATAATGATTAATTTTAGGTAAACATACGTCCAGTAATGTGACTTGAAGCTAACATTTGTTAGGTATTATATAACCTCAAAAGTACCAGTTCAGTAAAGTTAAACGTTGTCAAATTGGACCACAAAAAAGTATTTTTCTCTAAACGACCTTTTCTATGAAAATTGGACTATTGCTCTCTGCAAATGTGTTTGACTGTTATGAGTGTCTATGTTTCTGGAGATCAGAAGTCTTATCTATAATCGCAGTTAGATGCACTTATCCCATTAGATTAAGTCGTTAATAATCTTTGAGTCTTACAATTCAATTTGGTTTAATTAAGCCATGAAACACGTGGGATGGTTAACGGCTTAATCTATGGGCTAAAAATGAGCACAATAATTTAGAGTAACTTCCCTTGCGTTAATTTGGAGAGAGCATGGGTAAACCACATTTGTATAACCATCCAAAGTAGCACGGCTTAGTTTCAATCCATGGTGGCTTCATCAACAGTGATCTAGGGCAATGTGCATCTAAGTCACGGTCACAGATGAGGATATGTATCAATAACTAGATGTATATAATTATTTATATAGTCAGTACAGTTGATAATTCGGAAAAAATTAAAAACATAATAGATCGCTTTCCCATTGTAACGTGAAGGTAAGCATCATCTCGCCAATTTTACCAGTATTTATTTTTTAGTAATGGTGTAATCCACTTGGACCAGTCGATTCTTTGTCGAACGAACAATCTTCTGTCCCAAAAGAGAATACACCAACAAATAAAAATAAATTGCCCTGAAAACAACGAGTTCTGAAATAGCTTAGTGGTAAGGTTTTGGCATGAAAAGGTGCGACCAGGTTCGATTCCAATGTCCAGGTTTTCATTTTTATATTAATTAAATATTAATTTCATATTTTTTAATTTAAAAAAAATTACAAGTAAAAAATGGTTTTAATTTCTATAAAGATCCTTAGTTCATTAACGTAATAATCTGCCTCTTTTGGTGTAAAACGAATCTGATTTCATGATTTAACTTAAGTTACTAAGCTAGCCTAATCGTATAGAGCGGTGGATTTTTAACATACAAGGTTTGATATGTTTTGAACATTAATTAGCCACTCAGCCACAATTTAAAATATGTTTATTTTTAGCTCAAATCAATATTATAATTTAGATGTACACTATGCTATGGGCGTTAATGTATTCACTACCTCAGTATAATTCAGAGTAATTATTTATCACTTCATTAATTAAATAGTGAATTTAATCATTTCTAATTTTAGAATCATTTCGAAAATAAAGAGTTACTGAGAGTCACAACATATGTTTGCACCTTTGATTCGATGCAATTTTCCAACTGGGAGCTCGGTTCAAAACCAAGCCAAGTACATTTAAAAAATCAAACCAATCTTCTAGCCATATAACAATTCTTACCCATAATTTATACGTCCAGTTGAGACTTGTGTTAATAACATAAATGAGGGCACGTATATTGATTGTAACTAACTTTTACACTAGCAAGTGGTTTCTCACACTTTGAAAAGGGGGGCGTTGGAACTGTACATTCATTCTTTCTATCCTTTCTTTTCCTATTTTAAAATTAGTTTTTAAAATATTTAAAGTAAGAATTTTAAATAAACTGGTTATATCAGTACACGACTTAAACACTAACTGTATTCTACACATTATAAAGTCGTCCAAAAAGTTAATTCCTCATTGTGGTAGGGTTTTTTTCAATTATATTTGTGCTTAATTTTTCAGCCATGCTAGAGATCGAACTCGGTTACCTCAATAGGTAGGTGCACTATCGTCTGAACTATGGTGTCAGACGTCTCATATTGCGTATAAATTAATTAAGATTCTGAAATCATTAGAGTAGGATTTAAAAATAACAAGATATAACTCATGAATATCTTAACCAAACTTGTACACCTTGTCCAGAAGTAAATTTGCCTCCTATTAAGCCTCATACCTAAAATATGTTATTAATGTATGCTCATCTAACCGGGATGTCTCAAAGCACACACTTGGGTTTATGATACCACTCGAATTCATTCCCTTCTAACCCCCCTAGTTCGTATATCGAGAGGTTGAAAGGTTGGCGGAAGGGGTGGAGGGTGTAGTGGCTGCTGTCTTGGGAAGGAGGTGGTGGGGGAAGGTCAAAACTTCCAGGACGAACGTCTGCCACGTGCCGTAGTTACGTTTGCTAGCCGCCAGGGACCACTTCAAACAGGCCACTTGGGCCAGGCTGTTAGGGTGAGGGAGAGAGAAAGTGTGTGAGTGTGGGTGGGGGCTGGAGGGGGGGGGGGCGCAAGGCACGGCGTCTCCAGCCTGCACGTTGATATAGGGGAGTGAGGGGGGAACAAAAACAGAATCTTATGAATACTTCCACTGTACTGCTTAATTCGCTGAAACGACCCAACTGGACTCGTAACTTCCGGTAAAGTGTGTTTTTTGCAAAAAGCGACACGACAATCTTCTTTCATGGCAAAAACACTGACACTAAATAAGGTTAATACCCGTAGTTTCCTATCTTTGCTCAGGAGGTAGATATATATCAGGGAGTCGAACAAAAATATTTATCAGTTGTTCTTATTCCTGTTTACTATACAAACATTTTAAAAGGTACCGGTTCCTGTTCTTTTGGGTTCCATACTAGTTTTTTAATTATTATCCCGTTCTTTAAAATTTGTTTGTACTGGTTATTACAATAATAACAGTTTTAATTTAAATGTATATATTAAAAATAGTATACAATAAAATATAAGTTATTTGCATAAAGTAAATTAATGAACATTATAATTAAGAAAATAGATAGTTAGGTATTTCTTTTATGTATTATTTAATTTTAATATAATTTTAATATAATTATAATTTGTTTACCACAAATAATAAGAATAAGAAAGAGTGGAAAACGACTGTTCTCTACAAATTGGGTTATTATCACATATGGCTATTTCCACCCCTCCTCCCAGTTACACATTATTTAATATTTATGTCCCTTAAATATTAATACAGTTTTATAAACATTTTCCCTAAATAATAAAATCGTAATATACTACCCAATGTGATCATAATCAATCCTCACAAATCTGAGTTTATTAGTGCTTATACTTTTTTTTTCCTTAGATAAATAATATATTTTAGCACACAAAAATATGTTTTTTTTTCTTAATCAAATTGAGCTTTAGAAAAAAGGGCATGAATAAAATCGTTAACAACCATAGGGAGTCTAAAAATATTTATAATTTCTAATTCCGGTTTCATATTGAAAAGTAATGTGTCTTTAGATGTCCGTTTCCGTTTGGGGCTACTTAAACAATACTGAAATTTCGGCTATAGGTTTTGGTTCCGGATCGACTCGATGGTAAATATATTTCGATTAAAGTGACTTACTAACATTAAAAAAAGAAATCGTAAGGTATACACATACACATAAACACATGCACATACATAAACCTACAAATCTCTCTCTCACACACACACACACACATATATATATATATATATATAATATAGGAGTCGGATCATATAAAAGTAGACTTTCGTGAAAAGCTTACTATCGATTCTGTTCTGTATTACAATACTTTCTCTATGTTTCGTATGTATAAGAAGGTAAAACAGTAAATGTGTGAGTTAAATTTAATTAATGATCCATCCTGTGGAATGAATACCAAACAGTAATTAAGAAAATGCTAAGTGCAAATAGCTTCAGGACAGAAACTATAGCTACCTCTAAGAACACAATGGTGAGAAAAGATCGATCTCCCTTGACGTATATTACAACAGATAAGGAGTTTCCTCAAAATTTCCGTTACTTCTCCGACACTTTTACATTTACAATGGCTTGGAACCGCCAAACAAGTATGTATTACAAAACCCAACGGGAGATTGGTTGAAACAAATCATTGTTTTTATATAATATACTCGTGTTTCTTAGAGATTGAACAATACGAGCCAAGAAGAACTGTAGCAATATTGCACCAGGAATTATATTCCGCCTCGCAGAAAGACAATGCGCCGTGTCGGGTCGAAATCTAGAAGAATGTACGAATATAAAGAAAATATCTTATACACGTAGTATTGTTATGGTTATGTAATGAGAGTTCTTACAATTCTACAACAAAGGGCATTTATACAATTCTTAGAACTATATTGATGATTACAATAACGTTTCGAATTGAAAAATGATAGTTTTTGAAAGCAATCATTGTTTAAAATGTGCACTTTTATCCTGAAAAGCATAGGCCTTTCACTAAAAGAGTGGTGTTAAATTATATCCAGCAGAATAAGTAAACACATTTAAAAGAAACGCATCACAAACTAAATTGTTTGTTGTGAAAGTCTTAACTGCCAAAAGTGACAACATATCAATATGATCTTGCAGATCATATGGTTTGGAAAATTAATACATGAGAATAGATAGTCTAGATGTTGGTAGCTGACCCTTACCCCCACTCCTATAGCGAATGGACTATAGGTAGGCTACAATGATTGTTTCCGCTACTGTGCAACATCCAACATGTATAATAGGGTCATTGTTGAACGCGTCAAGGTAAAGACTGTCACGATGAACGGAGTGTACAGGTATATTTACAATTATTAAATTAATGGAAACGTTTTAGTTTTATTTTTGATTTGTAAATTGCAATAAAAATAAGTGCTTTAATCGTCGCTTGAAGGCGAGACAATATTATATTTCCTATTTTAATATATTTTGATTCTAGTCGATGAGTTTTCCCGCTATATCAGCGAAACAAAAATAAGAAATCTGTGCTATCAAATAAAATTGCCATTCATACCAATAAATATCGAGGGCACACTTTAACAGATAAACCTGAATTTCCTACTTTATTTGGACAAGGTTCAATTTGAGAGAAATTATAAAAAACCGCAACGTAATTATTTATAAAAAACACTTTTAAATATACCATCCCAGTATTATATTTAATACAATATTAGAGATAGTGTATATTTTCTTAGGAAACTCAATTTTAAATATTTTCTTTGAATTCAACGTATTTTGAAATCTTACATATATGTAGCTAATCATGAGTATTTAATATTCTATGTTTTAAATTAAATATTATTTTAGTTCAAGATAGATCTCAAAATGCCTGCTTTCGTTAATACGTTCCCTTAAACTTTTTTCATTGCATTTTAGTACCAACTCTTAATTTTTATTTTGAAATATTTTTGTTTATGAGATCTTTTTCAAAATGTCCACATTGGCTATTTGGCTATTTGGCTATTAGTCCAAATTTATAGAAACATGTAGATGAAAAAATTACTTCAAAGCATATTTATATCTAAAATAGAAGACAAAAAAGTGTGTTTAAAAATATCACCTAATTTGGGCTATATATATATACATACATACACATATACTAATATCACTAGTTTGGTAGGTACTAAAAAGGTAGAATTTAAAGGAAATGTATCCCCACTTACGTGGGAGGGGGATTGAAAACTGTTTAGGACAAAACACTTTACTTAAATCCATGTACTACTTTGGCCCAAACCCACCCGTCCTCGGCAAAATATACCATACGTACAGTAGCCTCACGTCTTCTTTGGTGCTGACTGACAGATCAAAGCTGACAGCTAAAGGCTTTGAAAAGTTACCAGACCAAATTATGTATCCCTACGCCGAACCATATGAGCTGCAAAAACATGTGTTTAGCAGCTGTCACTTCTGACAGTCATATTTTAGGTATATACCTAAATGTTGCCCGTCAGATGCCAGCTGTGAGCTGTCAGTCAGCACCAAAGAAGCCATGGGGCTACTTTAGTTAACGGGTTAGATCACTTGTTCACCGATGCGGGTAACAAATGAATTTTAATTAATGTCTACAAAAATAGCTTTTTGAAATCGAATTACAAAATTATTAACATTACAAATTGTTTCCTTTTTAATTTGAACGTAATCATACATTGTGTACACCTAAATGTTATAAAAATATATAAAAATGTATTTGCTACGATATTAAACGATACTTTAATTGTATTAGTAAATAGAATGATTGAAAAATGCTCTTATATTGGTACATAGGAATATAGGAACAACCTTTCTGTGAGATTAGGAAATATTACTCGTCTCTTAGAGTATATTTACTTCATGAAATTGTATGTCAGAAATGCCAAACGGAGTCTAGCCCTGACCTCTTTCACAGGGTAAATAGAAATGTAATCTAGAACCTTACAAAGGTTCACAGATGGAACCCCACCCCCACCTTAATATGGTCGTCAGTCTCGAGCTATGAGAACCTCGAAACATGTGCCGTATTGGGGTCAGGTTTACATCACATAGCACTCAATCGAATATTACCGCCCTTTGTCTAGAGATGTCGCCGGGGAGGCCTTTAACCACCTTGTGCATTTTCTGGGCGTGCGTCTCAGAGCTATAGTAGCACAACTCGGAGACTAACGGCAAAATAACACTGTTGCAGGTGAATTTTTAAAGAAAGGCTTTCTTATAAGATGCAAACATTATTTCTTGTGGCCAGATTAGATAAAATTGTAGTATTTTATGAGTTTTTTTTACAATCACTCATAATATACAGGATATTTCCCGATTAAACAGCCAAACTAAGGGAAGTAATATCGTCACTTAAAAAATAACCTGGTACAATTTATGTTACCAGTCGTATTTGATGTTAGCCTTTTTGAATGGACATATTATATCAGCACACGGCTTACAAAACTATCTCATATTTAATACAGTAACAAACCCAGGTGAAAAAGTCTATCAAGAGAAATAACTACTTTTTGAATCAAATTGTAGAGTAACTATTTCGTTATTGTAGTTATAACACATGGTGTGGAATCAGTTTGTTATGTTCTCTACTTGTGTCCCTCGTTGTGCAAGTCACGTTTTAACGTTACATTATTTTGTTTTTACTTTATCTCGGGTTCGTGTTTCATTTTTGTTTATTGGTAGCTTTAGAATTAATGATTTTATAAGCGGTGGTTTTAAAGCTTTAATTTAGAGGTTAGCGTATAACCCGAACGGGTAGTAAGACGCAGTGCTTAATATTATTATTATTGTTTAGAGGTTAGCACGTCGGTCGTTGACCCTACCTACAACGAGGTTGCAGGCCAAGCGAGAAGTGAAGAGCAATTTTTCTTGTATATATTTAAGGAATAAGGCTTTTTTTTACCTGTTTCCTATATATTTTGACTTCACCAGGATTTCATAAGCTTTTAGAAACGAAAGAAAGAGACATGCACAGTTTTCTAGGAGTGGTTGGTCCTTCACAAAGTCCTAGAAAGAGGAGTGGGAGCCAGTTAACAAAGGATAAATCTAAACTGGCGAAATAGAGTCGTTGTCTATAACATAAAAAATAACATAAAATGACAACCAAGGTTTGCTGAGAAGATTTTCTAGCACATATTGAGTTTGTTTATATAATTGTTTCTTAATTTGAAATATTTTAACTATGGGAACTTGTTATTTCGAATGATTACAAAATGAAAAGATATATCATTACAAAAGTATGATTTTTTTTTCTTTTAGAAAGATAACCGGCCCAGCGATGTAGTGGTCAGTGCAGTTGGCTACGAGTATTTCTCCCGAAAGAGGAATTATCCCAACGGTCTCCAGGGTTTGGTTGATTAGGCTCAAATTAGGTTTAAATGTTCCAACTGGTTCCACACCCTTATATTATTATTATTATTATTTAGCACCGCGTCTTACTACCCCTTCAGGTTATACGCTTTAAGTACTAATTACGCTAATGGATTAGGAATTGGGAAGGTTGAATTAGAGGAAGAGAACACGCATTTGAATGGAGGGAGAGGGGAAAACCATTTAAGAAAAAACACCCTCAGTTCACCCGACCGATATTCAAACCTCGATCTCCCCGTCATCAGCAGTCGAGCTAGACATGACTCGCGCGTTAGCCAACTACGCCACCGAGGCGGGTCACACCTTTATACTCGGTAACACCATCATCTAATCAGGACAGAGAAAGAGCCTTGATGGAAATGATTCACGACTAGTACATTCGGGCGTCTCCTGGGTAACGATACACTAGTATTTACTGAGCTATGATTAATGCATCCCAGATGGGGAATATTATTAATTTTTAGAAAAATATGTTTTTTTAATAAAATAAGCATATGTATAAATTCGAATCTTTATCAATATACATAAATATCAAGATTTCAACACTTTCAGGAATCAACCAGAGTGTATTTAAATTAAATTAACAGGGAGATAGGCTCAAAAATGAGCCACAAAATCAGAGATAACTTTTGAATATAAAAATACATTCACTTAAAAATAACAAATAAAATATATATGATTTCTAATTTATAGTGACAGGACAAAGGATACAGAGAGGTCAAGAGGAAATATCTACCATACTTTTGTTTGGGTTTGATATGACGATACAATGAGCGCCTGAAGTCTTCTCAGCCCTTGTTCGTTTAACCCGAGGAGCGCGTAAACAAGTTGAGGAGGAGTGGTAGTGGGAGGGAAGGGGCCTCATGTAATATTAACAACAGCTTGAAGAGGGTTGGTCCCACATGTTGTACCTTGAAGAGACCTTGACCCGAGGAAAGAAAACTTGGGGAAAAGGGGGATATAGAAATAAAACAAGATTAGAAAATAAAAAAAAAGAATAAGAGAAGAAGATAGGAGAGCACCTGAGAGGGTAGGTGAGACGACAAGAGAGATATATAGATAAGGGTTTGACAAAAGGATATAATAGAAAATTTAAATAAAGAAAACGACGAAAATAAAATAAAAAGAAGAGAAAAAGTACGAAAAAATAAAACGAATATAGGAAAAGGTAGGCAGAAATACGTGGAATATTTTTAATAGTTGGCGACAATAATTTAGTAACATAGAGACAGGATGTAAAATAATTGATACGGGTAGGAGGAGTAGAACATAAAAAATAATGAAAGAAAAGGAAGTAAATTGTTGGACGACAGGTAGAAAGTAACATAAAGAACCAGAGAAAAAAAACTCGGGGGGTGGATATCCTGAAAAGGGGATAGGGGATTTGAAGAAAATTAAAGATACAAGCAAAGAAAGGCAAGGAAAGTGGAGTTAGAAAAATAGAAAGTGGGAAGAGGGTTTTGAGACCTTATCCCGGAGAAACTCTCTCCCCCTTATCCCCTCCCCTTCATACTTACTATAGGATACACAGTGGAGTAGCGAAAGTTCATTGCAAAAGAAGAGAACGCTATGATTGTGAAAGAACGAACTAAAGCTTAGGGTAGAGTAGTAAAATTTAGGAGATTGGTAATCTATTCACGTTATATAATCTACACATACTTGAGGATTATAATGTGCTTCTATACGGCTAGGAGCATGCAATTTTATTGTTTTACTTTGCACTACTATCCATTCGGGTTATATACCTGTATAATAATTACGCTAGTGAGTTTGGGATGAGTCATATTACATTTAGAGGAAGTGTATCCGAGTTTTTGTGGAAGGAGAGTGGAAGACAATTTTGGAAAAACCACTGAACCGCGACTCAAGCCCCGATATCCCTGTCATTAGTGGTTAAATTATTGTGAAAGTGACACCTTAGACCGTGCAACCACTGAGATGGATTGCATTATATATAGATTACTCACGGACTTTGAGCTCAATAATTGTGAACTTTTTGGGGTACTTATTTTTATCTAGGCTTGTATGGTGTTTTATCTTAAATAATCAGAAGTTAATAAGTTTGGCCATAAGATATAACCTTTAAATCCTACATAGCTCAAGTTATGTATTTTTTTTTAGTTGTACTTCACAAGTTTAAGCTTTTTTAAAAGTTTTAATCTTGGCAAAAAGGAGGGGAATGTTAAATGTGCAGATTTCCACCCCTCCTCCATCCCAAAATCTCCAATCCTTAGAGAGCTACTGAAATTTTAACTCTAGAGGGCTTAAGGGAAAAAATCCATTTGATTTTAAATAGCATTAAAAGTTAAAAATAACAACAAGTTATTATTAAACTATATTTTCTTTGCCCCACCAAACAATAATAAATAGTGAATTTCGTTCTTTTGAGGGCACATTTGTGCATTGCTTCACAAGGTAAACATTTAATTTATTTTACTTCAACAAAGCATATTTATTAAATTTAAATGTTCAAGAATCATGTTGTAGTTAAATCTTATTGACAAGTTATTTAAGTTTTCACGCTGAATTAAAATCCCTGCCCTAATTGTGTCATATCCTGTATAGCATGCTTATGGAGGTGAAAACGTGGAAGGGAAGTAAGGATACAGTTAGCCTTGAGAATGATAGTATAAATAGGTTTTTATACCTATTACATGTACCCGAAACCCCTATAATTAAACTTGTGTGAAAACTATATTTTATTTCAAATCGATTCCAAATGTTTGCTTAATAGTTCGAATCTAAACCCTGTCAAATATTCTAAAAAATAACCATTTGAATAGATTATTTTATAATAAATATATTTCGAATCGAATATTTCATAATGAATATGTTTCAAATAAAAAATTTCATAATAAATATGTTTAGAGTCTTATATTTCATAATACATATGTTTGAAAGGATTATTTTATAACAAATGTGTTTCTTATAAAATATTTCCTAGTTAAAATATTTCGATTCAAATACTATAGCCTATTATAGCCCCTAATTAAATTTTATCAAATCCAAGCCTAAAAATAATCTAGATTATATATATTTTAGTTAGAGCCCAACAAAAAAAAGTTAATAATAGTTGTCCAAATAATGATTATTTTTTTAAATATTACAAAATTCTAGTATTTCTATGATCTAAATCAAAAAATGGATCCACGATAACTTCTTAAAGACATGTTACTTAACTATTCAACTGCTTGACTTGAAGATTAAAGTTTAAAATAAGATTCCATCGATTCCGAATCTGAGATTTATTTGTATTTAAAATTTGAATTAGGTACGAATATTTCTAATACTAAGATTAGGAATTACATTTCGAAGCTTTGCGCAGGTCTATTAAACAAATTGTAATTAGGAGTAATATAACTATATATATATCATAATAGTAAACATAATACCCGATCGGGCTAACGTAGCTGAATTGAACTAACGTGGCTGGGGACGATAAAGGTATAATTTGAAATTATTATACCCACTTTTGCATTGAGGGAAGGTTGGAAACCATACACACTGCACAAATTTGAATTCCTCTCTCTCTGTCAGCAGCAAACCAAACTACTTTATATATTTGGAGGATAAACCATTTTCCCTTTTAACTTCCCAAATTTGTCTCACTTCCTGCGAGCAACAAGCTGACTGTTAGCTAAAATGCCGCGGTTCATTTTGCACCACTCCTTTTAGTAAGAAAATGTTTTTTTTTTTTTTTT